>JAVQJL010057755.1:0-26937 GCA_036024295.1 Nannoperca obscura
AGTGCTGTCTCTGTGCTATGATGCAGTCTGAATCCTGACTGAAAGTCCTCAAACAGATCATTGTTGTTTAGAAAGTTACACAACTGATTGGCGACTGCTTTCTCAAGGATCTTAGAGAGAAAAGGACTGGGCATTTTAAGAAGAGGTTTAATTACAGCTACTTTAAAGGATTTTAATAAGGACAGATTGGTCATATCTAGTAAAGAATAGAAGGTTGTTCAGGTTGTGAAATATGTCACCCCACTTATTCCTATTCTGGTAATTCTAAAAAACAACAGTCACCAAGGACCAGTAAGAAAACCACAATAATATACATATATAAAGAGAGAGATCAATTTTAATAGTCACACGTAAAACACACTGCAAACACACACACATGCACATGCAAATTGCGTCCCACGATGAAATTTGTCCTCTGCCTTTGACCAATCCAGTCGTCCTTCTTTCGGGGGGACAGCTGGAGCAGTGGTCAGTCATTCATTCAATGGCTCATTCATTCAAGTCGAAGTGTTCATGCCCTGTCTTGGTCAGGGACAGGGACAGCATGCCACCATAGACATCACACAAAAGAATATATCAAACTAAATGAAGAACATTTGTGTATATAAGTATATTACAATATCAATCAATGGTCTGCCAACTGCCAAGTAGAAGCCCCTTTTTAAAATTAATCCCAGGCTAAAGAAAACTCTAGTCTAGTCTAGGTACAGTCTAAAACCTGATCCCTGATGAACTCCTTCAGTAACTGCTGAACATTTATGAAAAGTCTTGTAAGGAAAACATGTGCATAATTCTTAGATGCGGCGTCTAATCACACGGGGTGAGTGGCAGTCAGATGCCCAGGAGACCATGAAGACTGGCTCGTCCACCAATAACAACGACGAGGAGAAGTCCAGACAGCTGGAGCGAGAGAACAAGGAGCTACAGAAGATCATCCAGGAGGTCAGCCACAGGATTCTTCTTTTTTCTTTTTCTTTATATTTATTGGGTAAATATCTGTCAAAAAAAGGCAGTATAATCCATTATTTTCATCTCACAGCCTTCCTCAGTATATGAAGTTTGTTCAGTTGTCATCACATCTATCCATGCTCACATCATGCAAACTCCATCCACTGAGGAAGGCGTGGTTCACATGGAGATGTGGTTGAAGGATCTAAAAAATCCTAATAAGTGAATCTTGATTTTTGGGCAGAGGGATGAGTAAAACTATTATATTCAATGTCAATAATGTACTTTAACACTCAGTTCCTAAATACTTTGACTAGCACACACTTAATTCCATTTACGTCTCATTGTGTGAAAACCTGGGTAAATGAAACCAGAACTATTGGCATGGATGGATACCATTAGATAGATGTGTTCTTTTGTAATTCTGAATCAACCCCATCCCCATTTTTCTAGTCTTTCCAGCCAACTCGTACCATTGTAGAGTTATTGTTACTGTTTTTCCCTCAGAAAGAAGAGCGTGTGTCGGAGCTGAGAAACCAGCTGTCTGAGCGACAGGCCCTGCGATCCAGGAGAAGAGTCACTAATCAGAACCACAACTCCCCTCCGCTCGCCATCCCCCAAAGTGACCCCAGGTCACTGGCCCCTCCTCCAGGGTACCCGGCTCCCACCTCTGATCTCCACCCTATCTCTCCGTCTTTTGCCAACTCGTCCAGCCTCTACCAGCCGGACAGTAAGATCAGCCGAAATAACTGCCACGCTAGCCGCCTGCAGCTGCTGTACAAGTGAGATAGTGGTGAACATTGGAGGGAGGAGTACAGCAATGACGTTCATAGAAAATGAAGTACAAACATAAGTTTGATAATAAATTATCAAACGGCACAGAGGCTGATTCCGAAACCCATTCCACCGATCAGCAGAGGCTGGAGGATAACCAGTGCAAAGGTTAATATTAAAGAGGATTTACATTTCCACTTCTTTCACTATGTCCGAGTTGATCAATATGTTATTTTTCTTTTCTCTCAGAGAAAAAAAGATGTACATACATCTTGTTAATTACATCATTTTCCATCTGTGACCTGCCAGTGATTTATCATGTGCCAAAATAAAAGCTCAGACTTGACTGATTGCTAAGCCCTGGCCCCGTTAGCTAGAATTGCTATGGTTTCCATCATGATATTGCACATAACGCAGTTCAGTGGCAGATTCACCATCCTTATTTGTGGTAATGACTGAAACAAAAATTCCTTGCCTAGACAAGAAAGATTTTACTGTTATCTGTATCTGTCTCAAAATAATGAAGTGAACAAATGACTCTTGGCGTTGGACTTAGGGCTAGATAAACAGACAAACATACTGTGTGTACTATTTTCAACCTTCTAAAAAACACAATAGCTAAAGTGTAAGGAATTAAATATATTATATACATGTATATATTTGTAGCTTTGGTCTCATGCTGTGTCTCAAACTTACATGCAGTATGCTGTGTACAGTATGTTGTTCCATAGTGCGTTCATTTTGACAGGGTCGAATACGTGCTTTTACTTTTAGCCGTAACAATTGCAATCCTCAACTTCTGCTATGTAGCCAAGATGGTGACCATTGAGGGTGATAAGTGTGCAGCATTCCACGCTCAATTTTCTGACCGCTTTGTGTACATCATCTGGGTACTAATAGTACACTGCAGTTTACCATACTTGTCAGCGTGAACGCACTCAAAATATTAAGTGTAAGTACAGACATACACTATTTGAGACACAGCTTCAGTGTTTTTATATCCTGTATAGCCTTCAAGTGTATATTTAAGAACCGTTTATACATGGCTTTCATTTTAAAATGAGTCAGCTAGAAACATTTAAGTCTTCAGGCATCACCAAGTTAGTGTTAATTAGCAAGCTACAGCTGATAAAATAAGATATCAAAGACCTATTATTTCAAAAGGATTTCAATTGTCAATCGAGGCATAGCAGCAATAACTAATGGGGAGTGGGGCTTAGCAAAGGGTAATTTGGAGACCAAGACATTATTGAAAAGCATTTATAATATCTATACCTTACAATATTGCCTTCTAATGTATTTAGATAGTGCTATGTACTGTATTAAAAGGCTGGACAAAAGGACAGACTTCATGAGAAATGATGCCAGTTTTGTGACAAAGTAACTGGTTGTATCCATTACATTTTAGCTCCTCTTGTTAAATGTTTGATGGTGGTTTTTACATTGTCTCTGTTCAAAGAGACTGCTGAGTCATTGTACATAGTGTGTGTTCATGCAAAACCCCATACTATTGATTCAGAGCTGAAAAGAAAAGTAAGCTGAGGGCACTACTGTCATCTGTCAGGTATTTACTGTATTAAGTGTTGAGACTGTCATACTCCAGAGCTGAAGAAGCATTACATGAGGCTAAAAGCATAAATTCAGAAACCTTTATCTGTTTAATGTTAGACTGCAGCTGGGTCAGAGTGTTTAAGTTCTCTGTGGACGAGACAGATAAATGCCAGAAATGAAATACAATATATCAATGAAAATCCATGCTTTTTTTAAGTTTTCCAGGAGCTGAGTTCTCTGCAGATCTAAAGTGTATGTTGGTTACCTGCTTGTTTGAGACATTTGTTTCTGGTTGAGAGAACAGGTGTGGAATTTGAATATGATGAATTGTCAAAATTGAAATTCATAACTTTAAATTATATGAGGTTCATATTCTATTTTATATTTACATGTAAAGTTTTGAAATTTCAAAATAAAAAAACTTAAGTGCATTTCAAATTCAATTCTTCTATTTTAGTTTCATCTGTCTGTGACAGTATTTTTAGTGACTGAAGTAAAATAAAGCAGCACTGATTCAACCTACATTTTGAAAAGCTTTTGTACTATCAAAACCTGTCTTTTATTTGGGACACCAAACACAGTCACCTCAGTTTGGCCATGATTTGGAAAGAGATACTTATGTCATATCCAGTCATTATTTTGTTAAGGGGACTACAGTAAGCCGCTGAAAAATAGACATTGATTTGAGTATCATCAGCAAAAATATAGTAATCATTGTTGTTGTTAATCAAACCTGGCCTAACAGGAGTATGATTAAATATATTAGAAGGGGGCCGTGTATTGATCCTTGTTGCACTCCATAGGTCATGTTTGCAAATAAGATTGCCAATGGCTGATATTTCAAATTCAAAAATATAAAGAATAGATAGAATTTAAATTTAAATATAAAATTTGATAGAAATACACACCACAGTATGGACTAATACTGTACATCACCCACATGCACAGCAGTTTGTCACAGATTTAGTCTTTCATGTCTGACTTGCTCTCTTGCCAAAAGTGTTGGCTTAAATTCCTGAGGGTTAGTTAATAACACAGGGCATTATACTGGCTCCTGTTTCTGGTTATTCTTGTAAACAAAACCAACAGGCTGACATTAGATTTCCCCTGTAAAGGCCGCTGCAGCATTTCACTTCTTATGTTCACTCTTCTGCTTTTTTGGTCTCACCTCCAAATACCACAGCTTTTTGTGGGGAATTTGTGGACAAACAAGAAAACTTCCTGATACAGTTTCAATGAAAAGGTTTTCATGGCAGAGAGTAAAATCACAGCACATTTTGACTTGCATACTAACAGAGATATCAGCATGGGAGGTTTGGTTTCTTAATGTGTGTCTATGACCTTTATTTTGCTGTGAAGCATCACAGACTTTACTGAGATGAAATAATATGGTGTCTTTTGCACTGCTTAGGTGGCACTAGTGTTATTTTTAGTAGGTCTGTACATACACTGTTATTGCAATACTAAAGAAAAGGTTTACAACCTCAAAAACCTTTATTAACTCAAAATGTTCACTTTGTACTGTGACTTGAGAAACAACACAAAGGGGCCAAAAATAATGAGACCCTCCCTCAATCTGAAGAAATACAGTATTTCAGCACAGAACTGAAGCCTTGGTGCTGGGAAGGAGTTTGGATGCAAATCAGCAGCAGTAACTGGAATAATAAAAGCTGGAGTAATTAACTGTTTCACTTCCCTCATTTTGGTCTGTCATTGACTGAATTAGAAAACCAGCATTTAATGTTATAAATTATTTTGGATACTATGTATGGAAGGCATTTCCCCCGAAATAGCTATTCAATATATTTACACTGTATTACACAGTATTTGCAGAATGATGCATGTACTGTATGTAATCCAGCAGTTTTATCTGATAGCTTTGCAGTTTACTGCTCCTTCTTCTACAGCCGTATCAGAGCTGTATTAGGTTTCTTAATGCAAACCAAACATTTCATTGGAAAAACACAGGGTGACTTTTATTGTGTGACCAATGTCTTTATTAAAACAAATTGAGTTTGTTTGGCTGCACTATAAACAGATGCTCCTCTGTTGTATATTTGACAAAATAGATGCTTAACAAGTGTTTACTATAGTACAAAATCACACTTGTTACCACGGCAACCATAGGTGTCACCAAAGCAGCCAGGACTGAAATCTTAAGGATTACAATTGCATATTAGGTGGTTCAATCAACAAGTCCTCCCAAATAATTGACAAAATACGTTGTTTGTTAGCGCCTTCCAAAACTGTCGCAAATCACTATTATAAAAAGATTCATATTAGACCTTAAACAGAGTGGCTTATCTGCCACTTCTGTTTGGTTCAGGGTCAAGACAACTTAGTGTGAATTTGGTAACAATCGTGGTAATGGTTTAAAGAAAATAATAGCGAATGTCAATAGCAAGCAGGAAATGAACAGCAGACTTTCGCCTCCCCCTATTTAATTTCCTGATTTATAATTCACACGGCCAGTAGAGTTACTTACTTGTTAGTAGGCATTTGAACAAATGATTAATGCTGCTGTTTTTCTGGTGAGGACAGTCTCAGTATCTACATTGCTAGATACTAGAGTTAAGTTAGAGAACATGTTTGTGATTTGACCCTTTAAGAGATTTTGCTGATGATGATGTCACCTTTCTACATGAAAAAGTCAAAATGTCACATTACCACTGTACATAACATAAAAAGAAACCTCATGGCATCGTCTTCTTCAGCAAATGGGCTATGCTTAAATTGTCATGGAGACCTTGAGTTCTGATTTTGGCCAAACATTTCAAAGGTCAAGAATTAATTTTTATGAGACGGTGTTGGCAGCACAGGATTTATTGAAAGTGCCATGCAATGATTGTCCCTAATACAGTACCTACCTCTCTTTGTGACAGCTCTTTATTTTCCAGGGGTCCAGCTTTTAATTTTAATGTCATGTTTGTTTCTTTGTATGCAATACATGCTCATAAGCACCTTTTTTACTGTCTTAAGCTCTCACGACAAATATATTGTAATCTGTAACCAAGGTTTAGAGTTGGTCTTGACTTCCAGTTTAGTGTCATGTTATCTTTGTGTGGTAGCACAGTTACCTTAGTTTCCTTGGCGTGGGTAGTTTGGGTTATCGTAAGCACTTCTGAATTGACTAATAACTACAAAGATGTACACCATAGGAACATTGTGCCGTACTCCTGCTACATTCTCTCCAAGTGACAATGTGTAGATATCTACTATATGTTTGTCTGTAATGATGTATTTTAACTGTAGAGTCTGTAAAGCAGCGTAGATGTAAGTGACGTTGATTCACATGAGAATATGCACACTGACTGTAAATAATGATGACATTTGACTTTGTATATACAAGCTGTGTTTCCTGTGGTACAGTATGCAAAATAGATTTCTATATGCTGTTATATCTGAAATTGGAGACTATTCGAAATGCAAGAATGAAAATGAAACTTAATGTTTTTCTCAAACTGTCGTCTGTATTCAATGTAAATTATTTTTTAGCCACGTCAGCATCATGGTGAGCTACATGGAGTAAACTGTAACAACTTTTGTGATCCTTTCACTTTTCATCTAGCACCATCAACTGGTCAACTTATATATTTGTGTTTGTTTTATGACCAAATACTAACAGAACGAATGACATTACGCATATATTTTGGTATTGTCCAGTTACATCCCTTTGACAGCAGGTGGCAGATTGGTTATCTTTTACCTTTATGCCCTCTCAGTATTATTTGGGGTTTTCTGGATGAACAAAATGTGTGTATGTTTATATGTGGTTTGTATAATTGTTTATGTTTGTGATGTAAGTAATATTTGTAAGTTCCTTGTATGTATGTTTTATTTTAAAGAGTCTCTTGGCTCTTGGTACTTATCTTCAGTGACAATCAAGACATTTAGAGAGAAGTTAAGGTAAGAAATTATATTCTCAGGCAAATCAATATTTAATCCTCTGAATCCTGAAAACTACAATTCACATTCATCTTGCAATGAATAAAGACAATTTTATTGGAAAATAGCAGCAATTTGTGGGCACTTTTGGCTTTCTATACAAAACAGCCACAAAGAGACGAAAAATTACTTCAAAGACACACAAAATGACCACAAAAAACTAAAGAACTATAAAGAGATGCAAAACAACTACAAACACAAAGAGATCGAAAGACATGAGTGGCTTTGTGATGTTTTCAGTCTGGGTTCTTTGCTCCTATGTAGGAGGGGTAGGGGGCCTTCTACACATCAGTGTAGGGCCTATTGTCTCATTATCTGACCATGCCTAAAGTAGCTTTATTTGTTTCATTCCAGGTATTGATATTGTCTTTTACTTTTTACTTACTTTAGTTCTGTTATTGTTCTTGTTGTTTTTCTTTTCTATAGTCTCCCTTTCCCTGTTTTAGTTTTAGTCTTACCTTTTTTACTTCTTATACTGTTTCTGATAACATACCTCGTTCTCTCTCTCACACACAAACACTCACACAAACAAAGAAAATACCAATTTTCTCTTTTTACACACTTAGAAATGCACACAATTGGGCGTTACAAATGAGAAAACATTTAAGTAAATTATTTAAATATCAAAACAGAAAATGAAATTATGATTTGAAGACAAAAATTGAAAGCCAAGTATATTCCCACCCAGAAATAAATACTTTCCACTGCTGCTTTCTGGTGCTGCTTCGTAGGAGGAGGAAGCAGGGGGATTACCAGATTACCAGGGAGTTCCCCTCTTCCCTTCCACTCTGTGTAGCTGTTGGGGAACTGTTACTCCACTGGAAACTTTCTTACTACATTGTAAGAAGTGCATTGTAAATGAATAGTACAGAGCCAGCAAAGGCAAGTCATGGTATCTTACGTAATACCAAGGCTAAAATTGTCCACTGTCACTGATGATGAAATTGCAGGAGCGCACGGTTGGTATTTTGCTTGAAAATAGTGTCTTTTAATGAGTAAATAAATACACGCTGTAACAAACTAACTGCTAAGGCCACCAGGTGTGAAATTACAAACAATAGTTTTTTCATTGTAATTGTTTGGAGAGGTAGAATCTAAGGTTTCCTTTGGGGGTACATAGACTTTCATGGGAAAGAGAAGTAGACCATATTTAGTTACTCCAAATCCAAATCCAAATTTAATCTAAAATCTAAACTTTTTTTGTTCTGTTGTCAGTCTGCCAGTGATATCTCCTGTCGTTTTAGACCTTTTTCCCTGTCTAGTGTTCTCCATAGTGTATCCACTTTTCCTCAACCCCTGACCTTCACACCCACCTGCACAGCTGCTCCCAATTCCCTCATCACCTCCCCAGGACATATACATGCTCTTTCCCATTTCCCCCTGGGAGATCATCTATTGTGCCATCCCAGCATTAGTGTTCCATCTGTTCTGACCAACGATGTAGTTATTTTTGATTTAACCTTACCTGTTCTGTCTTTGCTGTGCATTTGAGGTCATGTCTTGTTTTACTGAGACATTCCAATACAAGCCGGTCTTTATTGACTCACTCAACTCAGATTCTCAAGGCTGTATCATCCACTGGCACAAGCAGGAGCTTTCAGACATCACTAGTGGCCTGCAGGAGATCCTGAAATCAGTCTGTGTGTGCAGATCCAACATCTGCAGACCAGGTTCAGCAGTCAGTGTCTCCTGCAAGCTCCCTCTCAACCAGCACCTTGTCCTGCTACAGCAGCTGACCTTTGCCTTCCTCCTCTTGTTGAATGGTCCTCTAGGGATCAGGTTTGTGTTGCTCTTTCCTCAATCAGTCATCCCTCATATATTCAACCCGCTGCTCTCATTACCCTCAGGGTGCTCCTGTGTGGCTTACATTATTTCCCAGCTCACAGGGAAGGCGAGAAATCAGTCTGCCCCAGAGTGGAAGAAGTTATCCACTGCCTAATCTCCAGTAATGAGTTCCAGAATGTTTTTGACCACACTACCCAGGGTGGATGAGGGAGCTCAGAGCCTGTTAAATCTTCATCAAGTAGAGAAGCGTGTGGCTGACTATTCCACCAAATTTCCATTTTTTTAATTTTTTTAGTTTCCTCACATAGCAGTGACAGCTTCATCCACAGTGCACAGTAAGAGGCCATAGAGCACTAGTCGTTGTACCCTTTGGTTGACAAATTAATCACAATGTTGCAGCTTCATCCCCACCAGCATCCGTTGATTTGATCAATTATTTGCCCTGTTTAGATTGACCCTGTAGGGCGTTGTTTTACACTTTGTAGTTCCACAACCTAGTTCTAATACAATACAGCCCTCACAGACCTATATTTTTTTTCAAAATATATTTTATTAAAAAATGTTAACAATTATCTGCTTCAATAAATAATTCATAAATTATATATAAAATTCAGCATTCATTAG
The DNA here is from genome assembly GCA_036024295.1 of Nannoperca obscura. Classification (NCBI taxonomy): domain Eukaryota; kingdom Metazoa; phylum Chordata; class Actinopteri; order Centrarchiformes; family Percichthyidae; genus Nannoperca; species Nannoperca obscura. The sequence goes on from JAVQJL010057755.1 coordinate 9,628, forward strand.
AGACACACATGATAACACATAAATAAATAAATAGATCAATAAATTATTCAATAAATAAAATAAATATGATAATGTTATGTTGAATGAAAACATCCATTTTAAATGCAGTCATTTAAAGTTTGGGTGTTAAGTTGCATTGACTATTTAGTGCAGTGTAAACCTTCTGTGGGCACTTATTATTCAAGTGAGTTCAAACAGGAATTCTGGCTGCAGGCCTCACAGTGGAGCCACCAGAAACCTGATGTACATTCATATCTTCACTTATTGCCCTGAGTCACCTGTCCTCACAAGGCAAACACACCAAAGAAAGTTTTCCCTGGTTCGTCCTCAAGGTTGTGCAGCATCTTCTCCTCCATCACCGTCTTCAGTCTGTCCCCTTCCCTCAGGCTGAACACAGCTCCCATGTACACGGCCGAGAACCAGCTCCCCTCTTGATCCTGATCACTGCTGGCTGTCTTTTGGCAGGCAGTGCGGACAGAGTGCAGGATGGTTTGGTAGGACTTATTGGAGTCGTCGTTCCCATAGGATTTGGACCAGCGCTTTACAGTGTGGCTCAGGTGGACCATGGAGTTGGAGGTGGTGTCATCAGCTTCGCTGTTGCTGCAGCTGACCCGGAAAGACGCTTGACTGTAAATGAAATAGAGGCCATTTCGAGGAATCACAATTTCATTGTTGTTGAGTTCCAGCCCTCCTTGAGAGTGGGACTGGTCCACCTGATTCTTCCATTCCACTGAGGTCTTCATGTCAGGGTTGTATTCTCCTGTTGAAGAGTATAAAGATGGTGAGGGAGATTATAACAAATTCCTAACAGTTGGAGTGAAGTAAAAATTAACTATTAAGGCAAAGGTTTGAAACATGTTACTATCCATTCGAATGTCATGGAAATTTGTATTTAATGTGGCTCAGGTATAAATAAGTGAGAGTCCTACCACATATGTTACATAGTGTCCACCTAAGGGACTAGAATGTCCTTAATGTGCCCTTACACTTCCTAAATAATCCCTAGAATTTCTTCAAGAACCCCTTGAACAAGCCAGCACATTGTTTAGACTATAGGATGAAGCCAAAGGATTTTCCCAAGAAGCCATAGAACTTCTTAAAGGACCACTAACCCTAATCCTAACCTACTAAGTGCTGCACAGACCAGTGGTTTCAGAAGCAAAGATTCTTCAAGGAGAGTGCCAGTCCTTGTTTTTACCTTGTAAATGAATGGCCGCTCTTACATTAGAAATTTGCCTCAATGTGTGACGAAGATCTGGAAAGAAGAGATGGCAGAGGTTAAACATTTTGGTATTCAACAGCTCCACCTTTAGCTATATGACTTTCGGGTGCAACTAGTATCAGAATAAGAGTAGAACAAGTCTCAACAAGGGTTATACTGCTATATTGATTTGACAACAGCTAAAGAAAAGCTGGAAAGTCCGACAAGATTGGCTAATTCTCAGTTATTAGATGCTACAAAGCCATCAGAATCCATCTTAAAAGTACTAGTAAGTAGTAAGTATTGGAATTTTGAGAGACATAAGGCAAAAGTTCTCACCATCATTATCTCCATCTTGTCCTAGGTCCTGTTTCAATAAGAGAAAGAGAAAGTTATAGAATAAGTTGAGGTGAGATGGGCAAATCGCTATAATAAACATCAAGTCCCTTCAATAATTCAAAGTCTAATATAAGGCATGTGTTCCCACCTTGGCATGCCTGTTGAGGACGAGGACAGCAGCAGCAGCAGCAGCAAGGCAGAGTGTGAACACCAGCAGGGCCGTGGTTATCTTAGAGCTGGGTTTGACACTGTGCGTTGTTTGTTTCCTGGCTTCTGTGGGGACAGTGGCGTCCAGCAGTACCTTGCATTCACCCTCCATTATTCTGAAAGAGTTCCTTCTATCTTCAACTTCAAGTCAAACTTGGCTCCAAGCAGCCTTATTCAGAGCTTTCTTTCTTCTACTACTGCTGCTGGTTAGCGAGTGGCTCTTAAAAACTGTTTCCTCCTGGAGGGGGGAAACTCCAGTGATGTCACTCATTGTGAGTGGAGATTTGATGAGGAAGAGAGACCCAGAGCTGGGGACCACACACTCCTACACACAAGGCATCTATATGACTGTATTATCCCAGTAACACATCCACACACCTGTGTAGAAATATTTTACAACTCAGTGCAACTCAACTCCCACAAGTCTACAAATACACAAAAACAAGGATACGCACATAATGACATTGATGATTCTACCATACACCTGAATACAAAATCACACAGACCAAAACAACAGAAAATCCACAAAACACACCTAGTCTACCATTTTAAACTAGAAATGCACTTTTTAGCCAATCATACCACATCAAATGTTGGGTGTTTATGTATGGTTTGGTGTACTGGTCATCTTTATGAGGGTTAACGTGTGGAGTAACAAGCCACAGACGCATCATTCACTTATTCATCAAGACATCTGCTGTGTTTGTCAGCATTACCAAAGGTTTGTCACATTATCACTGTATGAAATTGCTCTATGCGCTATAGTCTAAAGTAAAATGAATCGCAACTGACGTGTCATCGTTGATCTACAGTGCATTGTGTCACTTCCCTTTTCTTTAAAAATAGACAGATGCAGGGGCTTACAGTTCAGCAGGAAGAGTTTTATTAATGTGTAATATTTCCAGTGTATTGACGAGCGTCAAGGTGATTGTTGAAAAGAGAAATACAGTACAATGAAAAAGTGATGATCCAGCCTGGAAACTCAAGTGTTTTATAATAAATAGGTACATTATATTGTGTTATCACTATATGTGATAGCCGACCAAAAACGGTGTGATTACTGAGCTTAAATCATATATAATCTCATTTATGACCAAATAATCTCACCACAACAACTTTTTTTTGGAAGTTGGTCTTGACCGGCTCCATGTGATTGAGTGCCCTGAGATAACTTTGTTATGATATGGCGCTATATAAATAAAATTTAATTGAATTACTTGCAACAAAAATCCTTGACTTGAGATTGCAGCTAATGGTAAATGTCTTCAACCCCTAGGCCACCTGGGCAACCAACCAAGCTAATTCTCATAATAATCATGTGGATATATTCAGTGTATTGACTGGGATCAAGATCATTTTGGAAAATAGAAATACAGTACAATATAAAAAGGAAAAAGTGTTTTTAATGATAAATTGGTATGTGATTACTTGAAACTAAATGCTTTTCATAGCCATTCAGGTTAACATGGTGTCTATGACAACATCACAGTACAACCAGATCTAGCACATAAGATATGAGTTGTACCAGCTATGCGTAAATTCAAATGTAGCCCAGTTTGAACGTAATTTCTAACTTAGTTTGCATGATAATAACATTTTAAATCTTACACTTGTCCTGTAAAGTCTTCCTAAAGAATTGCGTTTCGCATGGTGCATCGTTTTGAAAGGTGGGATATCTTGGAGGATGTGGAGGAGCGAATTGTAAGCAATATATATAAGGTTAGATAACTTTCTAACTTTCAACTACTAGGCTAATTTAACAGTCTGCCAGTTTAGGCTATAATTATGTTTCTTATAACGTTACAAATGAATCTGCCCAATAATAGGGTAGCATTATATTACCCTGTATTATAGTACCACTCGATGTTGCTCTTCTTATCTTGTTATTTTGTACTAGCTGTAGATTAATGTTGTATTTATGACCTAGTCATAATGCTTTGCCCTACGTACCCTTTTTTTGTTGTTTGGTGATTAACATTAGCTGTTTTTAGTCATTAGCCTCTTCACTGTTGCGTAGCAAAGTGTTCAAAGACAACTAGCATGAGGGACAATATGGTAATGTGTTCATGGGAGGTGAAAACTTTGTGCCAGAGTAGCTAAGATGAATACAGTTTTAGTATCAAACTAATTTGTTTCAATGTGGCATTTAGTGTGGACTTTGCACCATAATTTAAGAGAGAACTTAGGTATAGCTCGTGCAACAGGCAGCAGATGAATAAGAATGGGTGTGGATGTTTCATGCCTATAAGCAGACAGGAGTATGCGTGGGAGAGTTAGTCAGAGATTGACTCAGATCAATGAAGATCAATACTAGCCTGATTTTGTTGTCATAAATCTCACCTTGAAGGAAAACAAGGTGAAACCTTGAGTGAGATAACTGCAAGTTAAAAAATGTGGATGAAAAATGAAAATAGTGAAGCTGGTCTTTTCATCGTCACTGGCAACACACGACCTGGAAAGAGGAACATCCTCTTACATTTGATGCCATAACAGTAAACTGCAAACTAGAAAATTCCGCAGAATCCCGATCGGGCCGCACGATTTAATCTATTTTTTATCTTTCTACTGCCAACGGTGCGGGACTAGATACAGGACAAAAATCACTACGGAAGAAAAAGAATAAGAAAAAGCCTGAGCAATGCCTGCTACCGCACCTCAGGCACACTGACTAGCCACAATTTACATCAGACATTGAACTTTCAGAAAATGTAGTAAAACATTTACCCTGAGGATATGGAACCAAGTGTCTGTATCTCTTTTTGGTTTTATGTTCAACTGATAATCGTCTGATGGCAGAAATCCCAGATCTGGATTACCACCAGTTTTATCAGTAGCTCACTGCCCCCAGGCCTATCTGCCACCAGATTTCAGAGAAAGCCACTCAGATGTTTTTTCTATACCACAAGAAAGCTGAAAACCCTGGTAGACACAATGTAGAAGAATAGATGGTGATTTCATCATAAACTTAAAGTTTCAATTAAATGTTCCTATATAACAGTTTATGAAGTTAAGGTTGTGCTAAATAGTAGCAGTTGTGAAATTAAGGGGTATTTGTGGTTGTATCACCAAATCAACCCTGTGACTCCATCACGGAGGATCATACTTTTCATTCTTTACGGTAACTACAAACTTTGAAAAGCCACATTTCATGTCTATAATGAGTCTTTTATATTTAAATGTATTTTGAGTGGAGTATCACCTTAAGGTACTACCAGATAAGATGAGCCTGTGCTGTTCAAAATACATCTTAAGCTGGTTTTTCATTTATATACGCTTTAAAAACAGACAATCAGTCAGCAGTCAGACAATCTGACAGTTTGTACACAGTTAATATATATATATATATATTAACTGTGATATAACAATTAAGTTATATCAGCTAAAACCACCATAGTTTTAATTTAATCACCACAAATTAATCTGACTTTACTGCAGACCTGGTAGACCATTAGTATTCAAGCATCTATAAGACAAGCAAAATATAATATAGACTGCTATGTGGACAATACATGCACTTGAAGGTAACTGGGTCTATATACCTGAAAATAATGGGGTCATCATTTTGGAAACAGCTAAAACACACTGTGACCAGCAGTAGCAATATTTCTGAAATTACTAATTAGGTCACAGAACTGTAATGGTGGAATTTCTTACCATCTGATATATTTGAATAGCTGATAACATGTGGTCCCTACCCACTCACGCTATCTTCTAGATGGATCTGCTACAATGGAACGTGGGTTTCTTAACATTTACTAAATGTTAGCTGACCACATGCTAGATTCCCTACCTGACAAGCTGAAATTATCACAGACACAATATGAGTAATATATTTTATTGTCAGTTATCTAAAAGCAGCACAAAAATACTTTGTCGATAGCGCAACTTGCATATTTACTGTAAATCACCATTGTTGACCACAAACCCCTAAAATGGCCAGTGAAAGCTGTGTAATGTCACCTATAGACCTTAAATTGCACTGCTGTAATTTCCCAAAATGCAATGAGAGCAATTCAGATTAGATTAATGCATAATTATTCTTTTTTTACTGCATAATCATCTAATTTCATACTACAATAACTAGATTCTCCCAAAATCCAGTTCAACCTGAGAGCAAAGTAGCGTCACATAGAACTCATAATTGACCACAAACACTTAAATATAAGTATCACTCTCATTCAGTGAGAATGACTAAACTTGCTTTTCCATTGAGGGTGGCTTCAGTAGAAGAGGAGTCTAGGTGACAACAAGAAAGGAAGGTTAAAAAAATATTTTTTTCCAACAATGTGCCCCTTACGTGGTCTATAGGGCAATTACATGGTCTGTAGCCCACAAAAACTCCATTCTTGTTGCGGTACATCACTCTGCTCTTCACATTTTTTCTGTTTCTAAATCTGCCACAAGAAACAAACCTATCATCTAAAAAAGGATTTGATTCTCTCCCCAGGGTCACAGAGAAATGCGCAGTATTTTTTTCAATTGGCCCAATGTTCAGCTTCCTCATTACAAAATGAGAACATATATAGATATACAGCCACATGCCCCTGGTAGGTCATCAGCTCAACACAACAATGCTTCAAAAACTCTGCTTCCAAGAAAAATATGTAAGAATACTGGGTTACAGTATGTATTTGTGGTTGCTTGTCATTAGACTTTGTTAAGATAAGGCACTATATAAATAAAACTGAATTGAATTGAATTGAACTGGGCTATTCATGGATAGTCCACAGTGTTTGGAAAGGTACCTTATCTCGTTAGGGTACTTATGACCAGAACACAATCATCACCAGTTCAATCATAAGTTTTTAATCTGGAAAAATGGCTATTCAGATGCTTTTTGATAATCTGGTGAGCACTTCATTTGAAGCGTACTCACACACTTATCATTTCTTCTTGATGGCCATTTTAAACAAATAAAACTTTTGTGGCAAGCCCTGCTTTTTGCCCTCCTATTCAGATAATGGAAGTGAAACAAGGACTTTCAGAATGCATTTTCCTCTGTCTAATCAAATCCAAGTTCATATCTTACATTCATATCTTCTGGCTCTGCCCCTACATACACATTCCTATATGTAATCAACTTTAAGTTTGTTTTTCACCTCACCCATTAACTTGCGCATACTATGGTGCCCATAATGGCTTGACCTATATGCAGCTTTCCTTCCTTCCTTTTAGGGGAATAGAACTTCACTCAAACAATAATGTCAACGACATGAAAAGATGATAATGTAGAGGGAGGCTTTAGGTTGATGATTCAGTCAAGATAAGTGAGGTTGTCTGAGGACAGCAGGGGGAAAACCCAATTTCTTCCCCACTTGATTTGATTTCTTTTTGAAATGCCTTAAAATAAAATAACTTCACTAAGAAATGTTCGTCAATAAAATCCCTTTGTGAGCAACAATTTCAGACATCTAGTCAGATTCTGTCTAATTTTGATAGAGCTAGAAAACCATGTACAACATCTGTCTATACTCCATGGCCAGTAGTTTTGTATGTGTGAGTATTTGGACACCTGAACATTACAGCCTTAAGTGATAGTTAAACATCACATAAGGATCAGCATCAGGGCCAGTATTTATCCAACAGCTGAAAGTAGAATTTTGGACTTGAGAAAGATAAAGGTGAAAAATCCTTAAATTTTACAAATTTCCCATGACTAAAAATGCTTTTAATTTAAGAGAGCGCCCAAGGTCTTAGTATGGGTTCAAAGTAGATCCTAAATGACTGCAGTACAGAGACAGAGGAGATCATACACCTTCTAAGACATGTTTTGAAGTGATAATACATAATATCATTGGTGATGATGAATATTGAGTTTGCTGAAGCCAATCACTTTCAATGCATTTTTATTGTTTATGGTCAACGGTACTAAATTCCCCTTATTAGATTTTTTATCTGATGAACCAGAATTTCTCTCTGGAGCAGTTGGGTTTTCATTTAGTTTTCAGATTAGCCAATTTGTTGTTATATATCCCTATTTATAAATCTATTCATTATAAATATATGACGTTGGTAATTTCACATGTCAACTGCTGCTAGAAATATATAACCCATTTTAAAATTACATATGTTTTTACAGAATAACATCACAGAGTAAAATGTAAGGAATGGGGCAGATGTGGGGTAAACCCTCATCTCTGATTGGCTATTCATGCTCTGATCATACACGTGATTAATCATGTGATCACGTACTTTGGTGTGAGTACAGGTAAGTTGCTTGATAAATGTGTTTTTTTTCTCCACACACATTCTTAAGGGTAATCTTTAGGGGTTTGATAAATATGAGTTTTCTTTATCGACCTGGCTTTGTGCACAGGGGCCTTGTCATGTTGAAATAGGAAATGGCCAAACACAAACAGTTGCCACAAAGTTTAAAGTGTGTAAATATTTGGCCATATGGTGAATATATCTAGCTTTATCTATATCATTCTTTTTTGCTGTAATGAGGAAGCAATCTGAACCAAACAGAAGCAGTGAACCTGCTGACCTCTTTCCAATGAGGATATGAAAATAATTTCAGACTATGGTAAATTATTTTAGTGACATGGTGGACCTGTTACCACATGAATTAGAGATAATGTGATGTGATGACTTGAGGAAACGCCAGAGTTATGCAACAGTGACTGGATAATTAGGCAATGCAGGATTCCTGTTGAACTGTCTACCTGTCTGGGCGAGGCCAATGGTGGCTCAGGGAGGGAGGGAGAGAGGGTAATGGAAGGGGTGTAGAGGTCTGGAGTTTCATAGAGGTGGATGAAACTATGTAGAAAGAAACTATGTGAAACCTGTGGTTTTCCTGTCTCCTTTTCTAAAGGAAGCCACTTAGCTGTTGTGTATGCACAATGTTTGTTCCAGCTTATTGCAGCACAAAAGCATTTACCACAATTGTTGCAGGGGTAAATCACATAACAGTTTATTATTTTTTATTTACCCAGGATTATTCTACTGCTACTACCACGATTTTGAGTAAAACTGCTGCTTCCAATAATACTACAACTGCTACCCCTTGGACATGACCTTATATTTGCATTTGTGTGAAGTGTGTCAAGTTTTTGTTACCAAATATGAACATGTCACTGTGCCTGTCTTAAAGCTGCACTAATCAATATTTATTACAGTAACAATGAGTCAATGTGCAATGTGAAAGGTGTCACTTAGTGACAAACTCACCAAGAATTGTTATCATCTATCTCAACAGCCCTCCTCACCTTTACAAGGGTTTTAACATAGTAACATAGTTTTGTTCCCACAGATTCTGCTCTCATAACCTTATTTTAAGTATCAGGCAGCTATTTATTTGAAAAATCTAAATCATCTAAATCATTTTCAGTTGTGCTGAGGGGGCTTGTATTTCTCAAACTGTGGTTACAACCTTGCTAAATAGTGAGCATAATGGGCAGCTGCAAGAGATATTTTTCTCAGAAGGTGAAATAAGTGGAATATTGCACTTAGATTCATCAGGCAGTTGTAAAGCATTTGCCTTGAAAACAGTTTTATACGGTCATAATATATGTTCTGCTGCCTCCAAGTAGCCAAAAGAAAATGAATGAATGCAGCTTTAACTCTAATGCAAAACACTATAAATTACCTTGTATATGAAAATTGCTGTAGAAATAAAGTTGCCTTGCCTTGCCTTGCCAAACTAATACTAGAGGTACGGCTCCTAAGGCTACCAGTACTACATTCTACAACTATTAAAACCACAGACTGGTGACAAATGAAAGAAAAAACCAGCATAAAGTGTGTTGCTAAAGTATTGTTTCACCACGATCCTTCAGAACACCATCAGTGCACCCTGTCATAGATTCCTCAACTGTGTGAAACTCTACTGGGGGGGCGAACAGCATTCTTTCAAAAAATATTCCCTCATTTGATATTTTGATGATGTTGGTGGGGAGCGTTGTCTAACATGTGGCTCCAAAATGTCCTGCAGGTGTCTTCCCCACTTGAGGTGTTCAGTTGGGTTGAAATCTGGTGACTGTGATGGCATATGATTCATATTAACCACTGACTGAAAAATCTGTATTCATTATGTTTATTCAGGTTGCTTAATATGTCACCCATCTGTACTACTAGCTTCTTCCTGTTACTACTAATAGCAGCACCACGCCTTCTACTAGATGTACTTTATCTGTACATTATGATATATAGTTTTGTTCTTGTGAAAAGAATAATAAAACAACTTAAAAACTGTATGGAGTCAGAATTGTTGATAATGTAATAAAAATTCTATAGTACTCAACAGACAGTGGTGTATAACTCTTCCTCTGTCAGGCTAAAATATATTTGCTTGCAGCACCACCATGAGGTACCACTGGTTGCTAACAGCTCTATCACTTACTGTAATGGTGTTCCAAAACATGGCATTACATTACATTTAGGCATTTAGCAGACACTTTTATCCAAAGCGACTTCCAACTCTGTGATGTTGTTTTGGACAACATTATACTGAAAGGTGTTTCTCATTTTTATCCACCTCATTTACGTATATAAAAAAATATAAGAAACAATTTAAATTTGTAATTTCAATCAAATAACCGCAATTTCTCACAGAACTCAGGGTCAACAACAGCTAAAAACTAGTCATTACATTATTGTACTGGGGTTTCTATTTTTCTGGTTTCAACTTACATGGATGATTAGCTAAGCGTTTGCTAGTGTTGCCACACTATTTACTCAATCTTCTATCACACACATTACTTTACAGACAGAAAAAGAATTGAAACTCATACTTTAGGATCGTTGGAGATGAAGCAGCAGGGGGCGGTGAAACAGCAGCAGTCAAGTCAGACAGTTTCCAGCAGCCTTCAATGAATATACAGGAAGTGACAGAAATATTTACATCCTGTTAGATCCACCTGTAGGCTAACTGTAGTTTGCAGATCATGGTCGAAATATGGCTGAAATAAACTTTGTTATTATTCATCTCAACCACACAGGATATGTTTGTTAACACATGAAACCATCACTGCACAACATACAGCAACAATCTAGAGTTAAAAATAATATTTACACAGAAAATTGGGATTTTCTACTAAATGTGGTGTTTTTGGTGAGAGCAAGTGTCAACCAGCATGCATTGTGCTGAGCCAGAAACAGTTATGCATTTATTTGCCATTGTCCCTTCTTATTTGTATTTTGGAAAGAAAAAGAGAAATTTGTTTATAACAAGACTGGTCATTCTTTAATAATTACGCCTAAAGATATTATTAGTAAACTTCAATCAGATAATGAGCCTCTGAGTTACATAACAAATCTTATACTCAGTGCACATTTTGAGTGCTATATATTAAAGCTTTAGTCTTTTTCCTTTATTCTATTCTTATATTTTAGATATATCATAATGTTTCATATATTTTCTAAGTTATTTTTGCACATTGACATTTTAATTTGTACAAAGGTGATTGTCTGTATGTTTGTAATGTTCAATAAAAAGAAACCCAGCAAGCATTGTGTTGCAATTGCCGTTAGTCGATTCCGCACTGTCCTGGCTCATCTCCATCGAACCTATTATTATTATTACTGCCAAAATAAACAAATGACTATCTGAGACATGTTACTACTCGTTCATATCAGAGCCATTTAAAGTGAACGATTCGTTCATGACACAGCCAACAACAGGCATCACACATAATGCAACAGGCATTTGTAAAGTAATGCGAGTGATAGAAGACGTATGGCAATCTGTTCATCCAAATAAGTTTAAACTAAACAAGACTGCAGGCTGCGGTGTAATCTTGTACCATAAAATATGGGGGGTTTTGCATGAAAGGCAGTGTCTTATGACATGGATGAAATGTCATAAGACACATATAATCGCAAAATTATATTTAGGGAGAAAGCTGGCTACCGGTGTAATTATTTTCTAACGCCCGTTCGCATTTTCAGGAGACAGTGTGGTCTTTTACACACGTTACGGTTTATGTTGCCCGGGTAGTGACTCCCAGCCACAGAGAAACAATGGAGCTGCAGTGACAATGTAAATATAGCAGGTGTCTGTTCTTGCAATTCTCACAAGGAATTATTTAGTCACTTAAATTCTGTCAATGCAATGGTTGATTGCTGTTGCCTTCGGATTGCTTGCAGCTAGCTAACTGCTGTTTTTGTCCGAACGAATCCTCTTGGTGATTAAGGTAGCCAACAATCCCGTTAGCTAGCTAGCCAGCTAGCTAGCTAAGAACCTGCTTAAACTCTTTTACTGGGATTGTCTCTGCTACATTATAACTGTCTAGCTAATCTGTCCCAGAGGTATTATGGAGTTTCCATTTGATATTAACCAGTTATTCTCCGAGAGGGTCTCAATCTTGGACCAGACCCTTGTTGCAGGTTGTAAATCAGCAGGAAGGTAAGTTAGAAGATCTGATTTTCCTTTTCTCTTTGTTGTTAGCGTGTTACAATGTACCAACATACGGTGTCTTCTTTAGATCTCCACCGAACTCCATTGAAACAAATGTCAATTTTAACGGGTATGCTTAAAGGCAAGTTCAAGTAAAATGCTGCCCAAATGTTGCTGTGCTTTGTGTGTTCACTTTTTTGTCTTTTGCCATTGTCTGTAAAGACATAACAGGACCATTATGAGAAAATAGGTGTGTCATCAGTTAAAAAGACGATCATTCACGATGATAAAGTCCTGCATGTAACCATTGTAAACATTGGTCCTCCGTTAGACACTGCGTATCTAATCATATTCTACTTTACTGTGTTCAACGTTGTAGGCCAGATCTTCAAGCGCACATAGCCACAGTTATTGATGAACTTGGGAGAGCCTCAGCAAAGGTGAGTCTCTTTATGTGTGGGAGTAAATTTATGATTTTCAGTTTTTTACTTGTTTAGTTGCTTGTGTAACTAGCATGTATGTTAAATTTGGGGCAGCTGTGGCTCAGGAGGTAGAGCTGGTCACACATTAAACCCATGGCTGGCAGTTCCATGTCCATGTGTCCTTGAGCAAGACACTGAACCCTGAGAGGCAAATTGGTCCATTTACCATATATGTATATATGTACAGTATATGTATGTGTATGGACGTGTGTGTAATTTTCTGAAGCTGCATTTTAGTTAGGCAGAATCTTTACCACACACTCATGTAGGTTAACATAACAAATGTAAAAGATATGGTGTCAGATTTAGTAGTCTGTAGCTGTTATTTCAGTGGGTAAGATACATGTTTTATTAGTATTTAAGTAAGTGTCAGCAGCAGCAACAATCTCCCATCTGCTGGTGAAGACCATGTGAAAAATACAGTGGAGCTTGAGTTGGGGTTGATTTGTCAAACTACTATTCCAAGCTTAAGAATGAAGTTTGATGGTTATCTTGGACATTGATAGTCTGCAAAATATAATATAAAAAGTACCAACACGTAGTATTGAAACATGAATGATAGCCAGCCCTTTGTGTCCTGTTTCTGCACATTTAACAGTGTTCATGCTTGCACTCCACAGGCCCAACAGCTCACAGCACCTATAACAAGTGCTTCCAAGCTACAGTCCCAGAGGCATGAACTCTACCTGCTGAAGGACGGAGAGAGTAACGGGTACATCTCACATCCTTCCCTCAGCTTTCGCTCACAACACACACACACACACACACACACACACACACACACACACACACACTTTCTACTGTTTGTCTCTGGACTGACTGAGCGGGTCAGTCGGACCTGCTCAGCTTATCAGCACTAAGTCATACTGTCAACACAATGCATGCATTGTAGTGTGGAGACATTCGAGACATTGTGTTTAATGTTCATGGCAGCAGCTCACCTCAAACCACCCAAATGGAAAACTATGTTGATGCTTGTGACGTGAAAGTTATTCAGAGCACACAGTCTTACTCAGTGCACTTCACTCTACGCCCCCAAACCTGCTTCCACTCCTTTCCCCTACATACAGAGGACGTGGTGTGGTCGTAGGATTTCTCAAGGTCGGCTACAAGAAGTTATTTCTGCTTGTGAGTCTCCAATTTCCTTTCATTTTGGTCTTTTCAGGCCAACTGTAATTCCACATATTTCACTGATTTTATGTCTATTTGAACTTTTATCAGCTGTACAGGTATGTTGTATTTCCTCCACAGGACCGACAGGGTGTGCACGTAGAGGCAGAGCCACTGTGTGTTTTGGATTTCTACATAGCAGAGAACTTTCAGCGACATGGCTACGGACTGGAGCTGTTTGATTTCATGCTGCAGGTGAAGCATTCTAAATGACTAAAACCCAGTGTAGAAGAGGGTGTTATTACAGTCACCTTTCCAGGCTCTTGAGTTCAGAACACCAGTAGTCTGTGTACTTGATTGCTTGCCAAGGCACATCTTGTGATGAAACACAGATATAAAGAATGTTGATGTGATTGCACAGACCTTTTGCCTAATAGACTTGCTAAGGGAACTGGTTCCAGGTGAATTTTCTCCACTGTAAACATGCATGTGCAGGATTTCTTTTAATGATATCCTCAATTATAGCCCGACCAACACTGCCCAAAATAACTTCAGTACTGCTGTACAGAGGATGCCGACAATTCAGTTGCTATGTGCTGTTATCAGTAACTGCATGTTTTCTGTTTCTCTATTGTAGCACAAGAATTTAGAGCCAGTTCTGATGGCTTACGACAGGCCCTCGCCCAAATTCCTGTCTTTCCTGGGAAAGCATTACTGCCTGACACAAAGTGTTCCTCAGGTACAGTCTGTACTTTCGTATCACACCACCAGTGTATTTGAACGGTTATGACTTCCAGTTCTACAGAAGAGAAAATGTAACATTTCTTCACTAGGGACCCAAAGAAAGTGACATCTGCTTTAATCTGACATCTTTCATGTGACTTTCAGTGTGATTGCTTCTTTATTGTGTTTACATTTAGACACTGCCTCTTTCTCTTCTATTTTGGCCATTTTTAAAGGCTTCTGTTCCATTATTTGATGTTATACATGAAATGTTTGTTTGGGAGTAGATCTGTAACCATGAGTGTATTAGTATAAGACAAATGTTCAAAAGGGGCATGTAATATAATTAATCATTGAATACATTCATATTGAACTACATATTAGACAAAGATAAATGATACAAAAGGGAAAGAAAGAAAGCAACTGATAAATAATGACAAGGAAAAAATAAGGTTTGGAACAATGTGAGCGCAATTCACATAAATGTCACATAAATAAACGTAAATATAAGCAGATACCCAATATAAAAAGGACTTTGATCAGGATCGGGGCCAATCCCTAATAAAACACATAGTGTTTGCCCAGCTTAAAGGCGTCCCACTGAAATGCTTCTAGTGGTCCACATTGAGTTAGCCGTGTCTGTACTGATGACAATTCAGGACAGGATTCTCATCATCCACTCCTTGTACATGTTGGCCCAGAGTGATAACCATTTGTTACCACTTGATGACACCTGAGCAAGCTCTGTTTTCCCAATGCTGAAATACCATGAGATGTGGTTGAAAGATCCAAATCCCCTAAGCAGACCTTTGAGTTTAGATTATTGTTGGTTACACACACTGTTCCCAAAGTTCAAGACTGAACTTCCACGCTCAATCCTTAATGATTGCAAACTAAACTGAGTTCACGGGACAATCAAATAAGGGTACCCAGCATCTGCCTAATGACTTTCGTGTTTTGTGGTTGCTTGCTTTGATCATGTTGATAGCCAAGTGGATAGCTGCTAGCCACACCTGTACAACAGGCTCCGGGAACTGTACGTTCATTATCAGTTTTATCAGGGTCTGTTCCCTGTTAGTAATATTGAAATTTCCTGACAGAAACCTTTCATTTTATTCTGTCCAGGTCAATAACTTTGTGGTGTTTGGGGGCTTCTTCCTCAACAGATCAGGTAACATTTTCACTACTCTAATGTTATTGCTTTGTTTTTTGTTGATGTGAAAGGGGTTGTGGTATTGTTTTTCTTCTCTATGGTAACAAGCTATGAGGTGTGGGCAAGTGGGTGGCTTCAAACATGATGTCCTTACCGGCTGAACCTGTGCTTGGTTGGCATTCTTGGTATTTTGTTATCGACCCTGAATCTGCTTACCTTTGTTTTGGAAAAAGAAACGGCACGATGCCAGAACGACCACATACTTTTGTGAAGAAATCAAGTTTGCATGCTGCAGCTTTAAAGTGAACTATTGCTTTTGGCATCACAACAAATTCATCTTTTTTGTTGCTCATGTCTGTGTGGTAGAAAAAGAATCTCCCCCATTGGAGAGATGTAAGTCTGAAAAAAGGGCACTCGACCCAAGTGCTGATCTGCTTTTATGCCAGTTCCAAAATCTTTGTTTCACCAAACTCTCCCAGGCTCAACCTCCATTCCTCTGACGGATCAGGGAATGTACGGCTTTTTGTAAGAACTTTTCTATCTCTTTTCTTTTCTCAAATGTCCCCAGCATCTTGTCCCCCTTCCTTCGTTGCATAAGTAGGTACACATTATTTGTAGGATGCTCCTGGTCTCTTAATTTCTTTCTCATCATTTCTTTAGCCAGTTTCAGTTCCTCTTTCCCATCACTTGTATTTATCTGTGTTTTTATCTTTATACAGGTACACTATTATATCATGTATGATGTATCATGTCATATATTGAATCTACCACCCCAGGTGTCAGAGTACTATAGTATCCATAGATACTAAGATGGAGTTTCATTTATTGGTGTCAGAGGCACCTTAGTGAATTTGATAGATGATTTGATAGACTGCATCTTTAGGCTAAAAATCTAATCGAAACCGAATTTAAACATTGGATTCTGGTTATCTCAGACTGCTCAAGTAACTGTGAACAGAAACCACTATTTCTCGTGGCTGATTAAAAGATTGCCATTTGTTCAGTCTTTGAGAGATACTGTCAGGAGCTGTCTGTATTGATGACACTTAGTCCAGTCTTAGTTTCAACATATACATACATTTTTTGTTCACAAATCTGCTCTGAGCTGTTGATGATCTCAGGACTAATATGGGAATTCTGTTTTAGAGTAGATCCTCCCTTTTAAGCTGTCACAACCAGTATTCCAGCATTCCCCACTACATCATTTTACAGTACTGGCAGAGGAAATGTTAAAATAGAACTTGTAATGCAGCGCTGTATTGCACTGGAACGGAGGGAGATCCCTTCATGTTCTGTTTTTGGCCCTGTTCTGAGTGTGTTCTCCTCCACAGCGGCCCAGTTGAGAAAGGTTCCCCTAAAAAGGCCAGACGGAGAGATCAAACCTTATTCTTTAATGGAGAGAGAAGGTAAGTCATTTCACTTGGCCATTCATATAGGCATTAAACAGATCCTCTGTAAGATAATCAAGGATTTGGTAAGCCTGTGATGTATTTTCTGCAAAATGTCACATTAACTGTTTAGGAATTACAGCTGTTTTTATACAAAGTCCCTCCATTACCAGAGGCTCAAAAGTAATTGGACAAACTAACATAATTATAAATATAAGGATTATTTTTAATACTTGCCAGGAACCCATGGATATGACCAAGTGCGGAGTTTCCTCCTTTGAGATGCTTTGCCAGGCTTTTACTGCAGCCACCTTCAGTTGCTGCTTGTTTTTGGGTCTTCTTGCCTTCAGATTCATCTTCAGTATGTGAAA
>JAVQJL010057767.1:0-26281 GCA_036024295.1 Nannoperca obscura
CCTCCCTGATTCTGACACTCAACCCGCCCACCACCACCACCACCACCGCCCCCCCTCCTCCTCCTCCCCCCAATCATAGAAGCTGATTCAGCGAGTCAGGCGTGCACCCGGCACACACGATGGCTGCAGCCGCTGGAGCGCTCTCTAGGTCATTATGGCTCTCCTCACTACGAGAAGAGGAGGAGAGGAGGGGAAGAGAGGAGGAGCAGCTCAGATAAGAAACTGATCTGACAGGTAATATATGCTCTTCCTTCGCTTTCGGACGGAGTTTACCCCCTGACGGGCCCTGACGTCTCCTGTCCTGTCTCTTCCCTCTCTCTTCTTCGGATGCGATCAGTTATTAACCGCATGGTTTGGCTGTGAGTCGCGTAGTCGAAGGGGGCAGTGGAATGTACTGTTCTGCAGCAGCAGCAGCTGCAGCACTGGGACAGAGAACTTAACCAGAGAACACCTTGGGCTTTTTTTGTGTTCCTCTTGTCTTAAAACAAGGAAAGAAATAAAGGCTTTATAAAAAGAAAAAAGTATGGAGAGGAAGATGATGCAGGAGGAGGTGGAACACGGAAAGGGGAGGCTGGGGAGTTGCTATGGCCCACATGGATTTTAGCCCTGTTTTTTTGCACTCTCCACTCTATTTCTCTCATCTTGTTCTTTCTCCCTCCTTCCCCCCCTCCCTCTCTTGTCTTGCTCTCTCTCTCTCCTGTGTTCCTGGCACTGGCCGGACATGCTGCAGCAGCAGAGCTCTTTGGCTCATTAGCCTTCATGGTTGCAGCCCTGCCGCTATCTAATGACGGACTCGTTAACTCAGACCTGCACTGGTGTGGAGAGACATTCCCTTATGCACAATTCGCTCTCTGCGTCCGACACCTTCCAAGATGTTTTGTCACCATGACTAAGGATACTATAATTACTGGGACTTTTAATGAGTTATTTTTATCTTTTTCAAATATCTTTTTGGTTCTTTCTTGATTCTTCTTGAATCTCAATTTAACAGAGGGGCGGGGGAGGTCACTGCCATTCTTAATTGATGGGAGGTAAGTTGGAGAACACGTCGCACTTTTAAGCCCAAGGTTGGCTGATTGAGGCGTAAGGATGGAATGAGGCAACCGGAGGGATGACGAAGCATCAGAATAATGAACAGCGGGCATGTCAGGAGTTCTGTAAAGGGGGAAAAGCGGATTGACGGCGCACAGCTGTGAGAAGTGTATTAACACAGATGTGGGTGGGGTGGGGGGGTTGAGGATGGGTGGGAGGGGATATTGGGCAGCAATGGTTGGCTGAGTAGATATGTGTCACCGGCTGAACCCACAGCTCTTAGGTTAGTAACCCAGTTTCTTCTCTCTCTCTGCAACGGATTGCTATAGGCTAGGCAGGGCATGCAGGGCACACAGTACTGCAGTGCTATTGCCCAAACCAGAACAGACACAACAACCACAGGGCTAATTTGTTGATTCACGTTCCCCAACCTCCATCCCGCGCTGTGTGTGGGAAGGAATTTCAACCCCCCCCGCCTTTTATTTGCTCACCCTCTCGGGTGGCTGTGACATTTCCTAAACAGGACGTCACACCTTTAGGACCAGGCTCATCCACCAACTGTCACCTCCTGTTCAACCTCCCCTCGTTGCTATTTCAAACCCTTCCACTGCAAAACCATTGCACCACTTTTCCCCATTTATTCAGTTCTCCGCCACCAAGTCTCCAAACTCAAACCTAAGCTTGTCACCCCTAATCCAGTTATTTTGTTTTACACCCGTTGCCTCAGCACCAAGCCTGCTGGCTAACTTAGCGTGGCTGAAGGCGGTGTCGACTTGTGGAATGTGTTGGTCTGGGGTAAAGATTCATTAGAGACTTGCTGAACAATTCTCGTCGGCATGCAAATAGTTATTGATCTGTTCCACCCCCTCTGCAATAGAACAGCTGGTTTCACTGTAAACACAGACAGGTGAGGTTTGTTAAGAGGAAAAACGTGAGTGAAGTGAGAAAGAAATGACCATAAAAACAGTGATCAATGAGTGGGAAGAGAGAGAACAAGGTACAGAGAGGAAGGGGTTATAGCCAGGACCAATCCACACGTGCTGAGTGGGCATTAGCGCCTTCATGTGACCTATGGCCTGCCTCTGCGCCTAAAGCCCAAATCCTGCTCACAATAGCTTCCTGTTCCACTTGGATCACCCTCGTTTTCAAACATCAGCAAGCGCTTCAGCTAGCCACTGGGGACGTTGCTGACACAAGAGAGACGAGGGACAGGCAAGAGAGGGGTGCATATTAGTGAGAGGTGGGAAAGGAGAAGGGAGATAGAAAGTGGGGGTGAAATAAGAGAACGAGATACCGGCGAGGGAGAGAGTCTTAAAGAGAAGTGGGAGGAGAGAAGTGAAAATGTTCAGTATGTCAGCGGGCCTCTTCGGCTTATAGGTGCACCCCTGCTCCCAGGACACAGCAAATGATCATCATACAGGACAAGGTGCACACAGAGGCACCACACACCGTGGACTTTCTATCAAGGAGAAAGCTCTTCCCTTCTTTGCTGCTTTTTTTTTTATCCAACCCCTTAAATCTACTTCCACAACATTTTTTCCTGGAAAGAGAAAAAGACCACCTTCCAACTGCCATAAAAAAAGGGAGCTGTATTCCTCCCCGATTCTCATGGTTTCTCCCAGTTGTATGGAGGACAGCAGGGGTCACTGGGACAGTCGACTATGGTATGGACTTCAAAACTTCTGTTATGTTCAGGGGCGGGGGGACTGGCTGTTCAGCCTTACATGGCAACCAAACGAAAGCCCTGAGTGTTGAACTGAATTTACACTCAAAGTCACCTTACGGTGCAGACTACCATACTTGGGAGAAAGAACGGTGAGGAAAAATATTCTGCTCATAACTTCCTGACCTTGGCGAAAGGTGAGAACATTTCATACCGAAGATTTCCTCCTTGGTGTACATACTTCTTTATGTACCCATATGAACATATGATAGCTATGGAATGTAAAGAAGTATGTATTCTTGGTGAGGTGCGAGTCCTCGTTATGGAAAAATGATGTTGGACAGCAGTGTGTGAGGATATGTTTGTGCTTTGAAGATTGTTATTATCAAGACTGTGATCATGAAGTGAGAGAAAATAGCAGGCAAAGTATAGAGAAAGAGACGGGGGGAGCGAGAGAGAGGAAAAGAGAGAGTATGAATGTGAGTGGTAAGGCTCATGCATTAGCTATACTGTCTCTGGGCAGTCTCACTGCAGCAATAATCGCTGTAGGGAACATACTGCTTTCTCAAACTGGCTGACTGGGCCAATAAAAATCTCTCATCCAAGATATGCCAACAATTCATTAGACAATTATGTAAGTTAGCATAAAATGATTGCAATCATGTTTTGAGCTTGCCCCGTCAGCAGTGTGAGTTTAGCGCACTACTTTAGCCACCTACACCAGCTATGGACAAACAGTCGCCTTGTGACAACGCCATATGAACAGGGCCTCCTTTCATTATTGGGTGATTTTACTGCATTACAATCCTTGAAATTCAGCCAGCTGCAACTTAGCACCAACTTCAGCAAGCAGCGAGTGGTATGCCGGAGCTGCTCCTGACCATTAATACCATAATCTTTTCCAGTTCTCCCACATGGCTCAAGGGGAAAAGAAAGCAAGGTGAATTGGACCAAAACTCAGCCATTGTTGCTGGGGGTTTTCTTTTTTTTTTAACATGCAACTGAAAGAGCAGGAAATAGTTGCTGAGGAGGCAGAATGAAGAGGCAGTGAGATTGCTGCTGCTGCCGCCGCCGCCACAAGCTGGCTCTATCCTACTGCTGTATCATATGGCTTCCGTGTTAACAATCTTGTGTGTTTAACTGTGACTGTCCTCCCTTTATGCCGCTGCCCTTATCCGCACCCCCACCCCAGATCAACCCGGCTGCCCCGTGCTCCCCTCCCTTCCCCTGATTCCTGCTCTCATTGTTCACGTTTGCTATGCTTGCCAAATGCTTTGCTGGGCTGCATGGCAGTCAGATTAGACCATCAAAAAGTGACAATGCAGGATCAGAGTCAACTCTGGCCTGTCAGCTGATTCCAATTGTTGACTGCTTCAAACAAAAAAAAAAGGCAACAGAAAATGGACAGAGGCACACAGAGAAATGAAGGTGGGGGTGGGGGAAGAGAAGCAGTTTGCATTGCGAGCTATTCATATCTACCACTTTCACCTATTCTGACCCCTCTCTGGCCTGTGCTTGGATCATAGACAATACCTGTACCAGTTTTAGCACAGGTTTACCTCTCTTTAAACCCCATCAATGGAGACCCACTGATCTAATAAAAAGGTCATTTTTCCACTGCATTTTGGCTCTAGCTTGAAAAAAAAAAAAGTAAAAGTAAAGTAAAACAAAAATGAAACAAATATTAATACAAGCCAATAACATGTCTGTATAATATCAGAACAATTTGAAATTAGATAATCAGTGGCTTAAAAATACAGCTATAGCTACAAAACTGGGGAACTAAAACACACATGTGTGGGTACATACAGTACCTGCATTTATAAAATTCTTCTTTATCAAAATAAGATTTATTTCCCTAAATTATAAATGTCGTAAGAGGCAGCTGGCTGGGACGTATACGTGCTTACAAATTTCTCCCGCAGTGGAGCAATGAAAAAGTGTACGTATGCCACTCTAGTGCGACAGCTCTGTTCTAATGAAATACAAGACAATTAATTCTGAACTGATTAATATGCCAAGTGTAGTGCCGGCTTATTCTGTTCCCCTTGAATGAAAGAAATATCTAAGCTGAGGTGACAATTGATGTCACTAAGAATCTCAGTTCTCTTAACCTGAGTTTACTAACAAAGGTTAAAAACACAACGTCATCATTATAAAAATAGTTTCTAGCCTATAAATCCCTTTCTGACGTTACTGCTTTTCCCCCTGATGAAGTATGAAGAATAAAACAAGAGCCCTACTCAGATATTCTGAAGACTCAAATTGAAGGCAAGGCTTGCAGCACATTCATAGGAATTTAGATAACGTAACATTTTTGAATTGTTGATTTGCTTTGTAATAATTCAACTGAATAAAATAGCAACACAATGGCCACCTCAGTACAGATCCAAAATGCAAAAATATTTTCTTTTTTCTTTTTATTTGAGGAGACCATCAGAAGTAAGCTGCATTTTTAGGCTTGAGTTCTTTCAGTTTTTTCACCGTGCCATCTGTATGGTATTTTGTCTGTCTAGCTCTCCTTTCTGTCAAGACATCACAGGCGTGTAGGATTGCACGGCTTGCACTGCATGTTTCTCCCAGGCCCTCAATAGCATTGACCTGCTGTCTGAGTGACAAACACAGCAGATGCTGACATTATCAAATGCTCAGTGCCTGTCGTCCCCCTGCTCTTGCCCTGTTATGGCCCTTAGACGAGGTGAGCAGCCTGGCCACCTGACTCTGAGAGACTGTGTGTGTGTATGTGTGTAAGTGAGCATGCATGAATGTGCATGTGTATGTTACAAATAGACCTGCCTCTGGTGTGCCATATCAAGCTGGCCCTATGTTGACCTCCATCGTGTCTACAAGCAGTCCTGTATATCACTCAGCTGTCGCTGGCCACTCTGAGAACCCCATTTGAGCCTTGGCAGAATAAGTAAATAATTTTAACAGCTGACCAGAAGAAATGAAAACTGAAAAAAAGGCCAAATAAACGTCACTTAACTGTATCTTAATGCAAAGACTGGGGTTGAATGTCTCGTAGCACAAATAAAAAAATCTGCAGCAGTGAGATTAAAGACAAAAATATACAACAATACTATGCATGGCTAAAATAAGGGAAATGTTGTTTGATGTTGCTCTAATAATAGGAATGGTTTACTGACCTTATGATTGACTACAACTACCACACGTTTTAGGCACACGTGCACAAAAACATAATCAAAGTTCTCCGTGTGGGTGTTTCTGTGATCATTTTTGTATTAGAAAAGGGGTGGATTTTTTTGTAGAAAATGTTACAATACTGTACCACTGTAGAGACCTGTAAGAGACAAAAAATAATCTGCCCTCAGTCACTGTTCAAACAGTACACTTTACACTACAAATCAGCCTCTAGGACTTAAATGACTGGTTTAAATTAATGTTGTGACTTGACACCCCAGAGTGCTTCTGCAGGAACATGAGTGAGGGAGCTTGTGTATGTGGTTATGCCTCTGCATTTGTCTGTTGGCCGTCTCGGTGACCGCAGCGGCAGCGAGCTTGCAGCAGGGCCCATCTGTCAGAGCCTGTAATTGCTTCATGACTCCAGGACATTTGACTCAAGTGCACTGCCACAGATTATTATTATCCTTTTCTCAGGGAACAATTTTTCTCACTCTCTGGGAGGGGGGCACAAGCGTAAAACTTAAAAAGATAGCGAGGAGGATAAATAGGCTGCCCGGGAGGCAGCAAAGGAGAAAGTTAGGTAAGGTTGATCAACCGTACCTATGTGTTATTGGTGTGGAGGTAAATGGGGTGTAGTGTGTTAAATGTACCCGTGTGTCACACAGAGTGGGTGAAGGTGAACAGGCAAGAGAAAGAGCAGGAGAGGGAAAGAGACACAGCACTGTCCATTTCAACTAGTGGGAGGACAAGCTGTGATGAGCCACATGTCAGGTTTTAATAAGATGTTTAAATGCAACATGGTCTTTCTCTGCTCAGTGTTGGTCCGGCTGCTTTTGGATTAAACTTTACTGCAGTAGAGCCTTTGAGACTGTTCACTTCACTTCACAGCAGTTCCGTCTCTCTGAAACAGTGATTCCACAATGCTTTGCTAAAGCTGGTAAAATGGAACCAAATCACCTCTTGAATGGATTTGGTCCCCTTCAACCAGCTGTAGCTATGCTTTGATGACTACAGGAGCTCCTTTTGCTGTGATGCCTTCAACACAATCACTGCAATGACGGCAGGCCACTTCTTGATGATGACTGGCTTATGGCTTTCCTCCACCAACAACATCTGGAGTGTTCAGTGATTGTCATGTTCAATGCAAAACCTGTCTCATTTCTGACTAATAAAAGAAACCAATCCCAGCTTCAAAGCTTTGGTATGGTCCACTTTCCTGACTGAGTGTTACCTCTCTGCCTCCAATGGGATTGACATTCTGACAACACTATCAATGGCTGTTTCAAAAATAGCAGGGGGGCGGGGGTAGACATGCAGTGTGCACTATTTTAGAAACACGGGACTCGCATGTCTGTATGAGAATGTGCAGCTGTCTTGCTAAGACACCTCCTAAACTGATTGTCACTGGATGCTAACAGTCAATTACCCTGTGGGTGGGATTGGGCAAAAGAAAAAATAATAATAAAAAGAGACAGCTAATGCGGCTTAGCAGGAGTACAACAGCATTGTAAAGAGATCTAAAGAAAACAATACACAAGAGTGCAAGAAGGAAAAAAAGGGCACAGTATAGTTATTACAATACACACTAACACATACTTAAACTCTCTTTCCCTGAAGCGTCCTGCAGTGATGTTGGACAAGCTGGGGTAGATGAGAGACAGATGCAAAAGAGAACAGGAGCTGAAGGCGCAAATCACAAGAGCAGACCGTTGCAGTCTCACACATTCACTCACTGTTACTGCAGAACAGGCAGGCAGATCAAAACTCCCTTCACAAAGTGTCTCCTGCTCACCCTCTTTTTCTATTATCTCGATTTCTTTTGCCTTCCTAAATCTGTGCTTTAAATGATGTCAACTTGACCTTAAAACACAAAAATACATAAAACATAATACATAACCACAAAAACCACTCCTGAATTATTTGTTCCAAACTTGGTCTAATTACTCAAACTGATCTGAAGGTGTGGGTATAGCACATAGAAATTCATTATTAAAATTAATTGTAAATAGCATGGTATTCTCCATTTCTCTAGTATTTAAAGTGTTTTCCATTGGACCAATAACCATGAAATCTATTTGGCTAATGTAAGAGGCGCTAGTTTACTCGATCACGGCAGTCTGATTTGATTAGCCTAGTCTGAAATGAGCAACTGAGAGGGTGAAAAGCTCCTAATTCAATCAAGGGTTAGATATTTACTCTCTAACTGTGATCCCCGTTACAATAGTACTATTATGGTGGTGCCAATTAGCACCGACATTATATTGGGAATACCTGTCCGCATTTTGGAGCACAGCGTGAATGATTGCAGAGCTGTCTGTCTCCTCAGGTGAGGCGATTACCATATGGGGTTTGCCTGTATGTTGCCATATTAAAAGAAAGCTGAGCACTATATGAGAGAGGGAGGAGGGCAAATATTACAAGAAGGTGACACGTAAAAGGTTACAGACCGCCGCTGCAGGGCTTGTTTGGAGCCCGTTTATGAGTCATGGGCTATTAATCGTATTGTTTACAGTATTGTAGCAGCTACTGGCTTCTTGCAGCCCGAGGGAAAGACACGGAGATGAACCAGGCTCCCCTTGCAGGCTGGGGCTCTGGTAAACACACACAAGGAGAACACACAATGTGGATGTCCAAGAAAAACCTTTCCTGAACATGTTACTGCTGCTTATAACGGCACTTTCAATTTACAAGCAATTGTTAAAACCTAACAACTAGGCCTAATTTATTAGAAAATGCCTTAACACTCTGTGGTCTGTCATGGTGTGTGTGTGAGTAATGAACGAGGTGAAATATAGTAAAACTCCCCGGTTCCTCCTGCACTCCTGTTGGTAGAGTTGATTTGTCTCTGTATTTGGTACTCCAAGTTGAAAGATTCATCAGTCACCCACAGGGTTCTTCCTGTGTGTCTTCCTCAATCTTCTTTCCTCCGCTGGAAGACCCACCCATGCTCTTAAAACACCCAGGCACATAACGCGCATAACACACACGCACACACTAGGGACTCTGACGCACTCTCCGCTTGAAACCAAAAGCTAGCATTTTGTGGTGATAACTCACATCACTTGCAAAAAGAAAACATAGACGAACACAAAGTGGAAGCCAGAGTTTTTACCCTGTTTTACAGGCGATGTATTGCAATAGCTTTGATGAGAAATGATAGATTAGACTTAGTTCAAGTCATGAATGCCAGAACATTCTGTGCCAGGGCTTAATCTAAACATGAGGACAGAGAGCGGACCTACTATCAGGACGCAATAATAACATCAATCATTAACTAGAGGGGATTCATGCAAGGGGCTTCTGATCAACGTCCAACTCCAAGCACTTTTTCGTCACAATCATCAAAAGGTACTTTTGGAAATATGATTCTATGGTAGGAATTCTTCTAAGCACTCAATCGAACTGCCTCTCCACTAAAAACACACCAGACAAGGTACTTTCACTTCAACCAAGGGAGAGATTTTCGAGGGCTTTAGGACTTGTGGACTGTCTCTCCAATATTGCAGGAGCTCGAGTGTGAAATAAAAGTAAATGGGCAGACTGGCGAAGGCGACATATATCTTCGTTTCTTTGAAGGCGAGGGGACAGAGCGTGGACCGAAGCAAGCAATGCACACACACCACACAACAGGAGCCCTGATACAGAAAATACTCCACTCCAGCACTTTCCGCCATTTAATCAATGAGTCCTACAGCCAACCAGCTTTCTGCTCCTTTATATTTGGAATCCTGGTTTACATATGCACATTACACACCCATTGCATTTTAATGTTTATAATCCAAGCAATGTTCTGCCGGTCTGTGACCTTTCCTAAATAAGTTTAGCAATATTCATTAAGGTTTAAAAGCTGTGCTATAACAGCCAACACTGTAGCCGTGTAATATTTTTTCCCCCACTTGGACTAGAAAATGAGGCAGGGACTGCTGACCATATGGCCTATTTTGTGTGTTCTGTGTGTGATTTGTATTTATTTCTGTCACTTATTGAGCATAATTTAAAAAAAGGTTTAACATGTGGCTTAATCAGATAGACCTTTATCTATATAATTACATTTAATTATAAAATTTCAGGGATCATCAACTCTGGAACGACTTGCTTAAGGGGATTGGGCGAGCTAAAGCTAAAACACCAAATTATTGTACACTTGCTTTTTCTTTAACTAGTTTACACTCTGTGTCTTTCTGCACTTTTGTCGCTGTTTATACTTTGTCTATTTGTTCATTTTACATTTTATTTCCATCTTGTTGATACCTTTTCTGATTTTGTCTTTTTGTGATGCGCTGAATTAAAAAAAGACTTAAATGTATTTGTCAATAAATTTCAATGATATTAATCCTTTGACAACTGATTGTAGCCTTTATAAGCAATGTTTTTTGTTTTTATACAGTAATTCTTTATGACTAAGTCAATCTGCTAGTCAATTGATTAGTGTGCTACACAGGAAACAGGCACTGGCTTTACACAACCTATTTTGCAGCGTGCCAGAGGAGGAGGGCTGAGTCCGGCCATGCTTGTGGCAGGTGGCAGGTGTTCCACAGCCCTCTGACCTCAATTCCATTTGTCCTCATGCCAAAGGAATGAATGCCAGTGAAGGGGAATGACATTTAGCCTGGGATAACCATGTCCGTGCACAAACATAGACATATACACCCAAAGCACTCAGCACACAGGAAGCAGATGTTAACTTTTCCAGAAATCGCTCCAGTCTCTAACGCTGACCCTGTAACGTCAATGTCCATCACCTTAAGAGACACTGGATGATCAACCTGATACAGGCAGCTGTCTCACTGAGCCACATTTAATATGTTCATGGTTGAGAAACAAGAATAAAAACAGCCAAAGAGTGGAGCAGCAACCTGCTAAAGCCGGAAAAATCTAAGCCACGGACGAGGCGAACTGCTGCTGCTGCTTCAGGCCAGTACTACTACTACTACTACACACACGGTGACGGACCGTCATAACAGTTAAAAGAAACAACAAGTGAACTTCAATGGCTATCAGCTACAATAATAATAAAATTTAAAAAAGTCAACACAGAACAGATGCTTTCAAGGCCTCAAAGGTACTCAATTTGAGACTATGCCATCTGTTGGGGAGATGTATGAAGCCTATAGGACTGCTTCAGACTTCAATCAATGTCAAACTAAATTGAAATCCCAAAGTCAATTTTAAAGAGGGATAAAATGTGATCAGTGAGGTAGTGAAATTAGACGTCTGGCTTTAAAGTCCTTTTGAATTTAATGGGAATCTGTGGAAGAATTTCAAATGTTCACATAAAGTAAACAGTTTTAAACGTTTCCTCACAAGGAGTATTTTAAAAGGAAGCAATACACAAGACTGCAGTATACTACTGTATTACATAACACGTTTGGGAGATACTGAACAAGGATCAGTGACTTTAATCAATAGGTTTTGCATATTATCCTTAGAACACATTCAACTATGCAATAATAATCCATGACTGGAAAATTGCTTTTTACAACAAATACAACAATTTGTGAAATACACACACATTCTGAAGTGCCATGTTTTTATAGATTTCTCATCCTCGGCTAGTTAATCAAAACTGTGTTATTTGTTTATGTCACTGAGTTTGTCTCCTAGTTTAGACCTGTAGGTGGTGAGCCCACATCTTTCGTTCTGAAGGAAGATGATTAAACAACAGATTAGTAATAACTAGTTTAGTAATAGATTAGTAATTCTGCCATGGTTGTAGTTTTGATTAATATTTTCAACCGTTTGATACAGCTTGATCATAATTATGCTCTGAATTTCTTCTTGTGTTAAAACTGTTTCAGTACCAAAGTATCTATCATTTGAGTTATAAAAATCTCTTGGTACCACCGATTTGATTTCAATTCAGGGTGCTAAGATTCTTAATGGAGCTCTGAATTCCAATTAAATTTGGTGCGTGGACATTTACTGAGATCCCGAGGATACCATTTCCACAGATTCCACTTAAACATGTGGTCATGTCCCTGGCGTGACAGCTGAAAATGGAGCAGGACAGTGTCTCATACCTGGGGTTTCCTCGCAGGGCAGCGTGATGTAAAGCATTGAACCCGTTATTGTTCGTGATGGTAACATCAGCGCCAGCCTCCAGCAGCACTGACAGCATATCGTCTCTCTTCTTGCTTATGGCATCATGCAGGGGCGTGTCCCCCTCTGAATCCTAAATGGGAAACCTTGTGTTACTTACTACTCTCTTACTTATCTGGGAGTCAAACCCTGTATAAAATGACCTCCCTACTACAGTATTATACCAAACATACCACCAACCACAAACAATCAATGTAAACCAGATCTGACCTGAATGATCTTTGACAGTGCTGATGTATATACTTGTCTCTGTATAACCTTTCTGAAATGTCGACGCCTGTGTCACAAAGCTTTTCTCAATAGGTAAATAAGTCATAGTGATAAATACCTGGAGGCTGGGGTGGCAGCCAAAGTCCAGCAGGGTCTTGACCACTTGCAGGTGGCCCTTGTTGACAGCTATGTGTAACGGAGTCTGCCGTCTCTTGTTCCTGGCGTTCAAGTCAGCACCGCCCCTCTGCAGCACCTCAATGACAGAGCCCTCATCACCGAAGGCTGCATGGTGCACCGCCCGGTCTCCATCTTTATCCTGAGTACAGCGACACACCCACATAATGACCCAGTGTTATGTCTGTGAGTGGACCTCCACGCTTTTTGTGAAACACACTTAAATGTGCTAAGATGCTTTTGTGTTAAGTAAGAATATGGATGAAAGAGGAGACATTTGTTTTAATTATACAAACCTCGGCTTCCAGGTCCACATTGTGTTTAAGCAGCAGCTTTAAGACATCTACGTGACCATTCTGACTGGCTGCCTGCATAGCAGTGTGTCCGGCACACTGCCCGTTCACCTGCAAACACATCAAGAGCCAATGCAAGAATATAGGCACGTCAGTGTTACGTTTCATGTCAAGAAGTGCATCTACTGAATTAGCTGTTCACCTGAGGGGCTAAGACATGTATGAGGGTGCGTTTCAGCATTTGTGGGTGTGTGTGTGTGTGTGCATGCACGGCTGTGTGTGCATGTTTCATCACCAACTGCAGCACTGCAAAAACTCAGAGCATAAATATTAATGTGGTCTCCTTTGGGAGTCTCGAGACGTCTCTTGTCCTGGCAGGCGGATCACTTGGCCGAGCTTGGTGTGCTCAGCTTTAAGCAAATAATTCCACTGAAAGGCAGTAAGGCATCTGGCCAGCCTTCACCACTGAGAGAGAGAGAGACACACACACACTCTCTCTCTCTCGCTCTGAGTGAAAACAGTATTGCAGATTTGACGTACCCAGATCTCATAACCTATACAGGGCACAGGCTTCTGTCTTGTGGCAAACAGGTGTTTACCTTGGCCTGTAATCTGTGTTAGAACACAATCTGCAACCATTTGGGGTTTGTACATCTCAGCTTCATTCAATGAGTGAATCGGGTCTGTGCTGCAGTGCAAACCAATGCTCCTTGGTGCCTCATCTGGGCCCAGCCTTAATGCCTTTAAGATTGAGAGAGGTGCAGGAGTGGGAGGATCTCAGAGCGCTTCCCTAGGAGACTCTCAGCCTCTTCAGTATACTGAGAGCAGAGCAGAGCACAGCCAGGGGTATTCCAGCTCCAATTATCAATGTGCTCAGATCTTTTGTAAATATATTTAATGAAAAATTACTTGATCAAAAACCCAACTAGAAATCCAGCAGCCGCTCATAACAAAATTCCGTATGTTGAGCACTTACGTCCACATCAGGTCTCTTAAGGATGTCCTCCACCTTGGCCAGGTCTCCATTGGCTGCTGCCTTGACCAGCTCCTCATTGATGTCTCCGGACTCTTGTGTCTCAAATAGTTTCTTCAGCAACTGGGACAGGCGCTCTGGCCAGAGCGAGGGAAAACATCAGAAAGTGTGCAGATGTCAGGGAGCATTGAGGACAAAAAACTAAGATGACACTCTCTCGATGTCAATAGTGCATGTTCATACATACCTCCAGAGGCGTTGCTGACAGCAGAGCCAGAGGGAGCAATCTTGGTGACAGCTGCAGGGTTGTACGTCCAAGAAGTTCCACAAACCTCAACTTTCAAGTCACTGTCAGAGTAGATCTGCTGCACACGGCCCACCTTGCCTAGGGTCTGTTGATAAATGTTGCAACAAACTCATTAGTATATGGAGGGCTGTTTCTTTGGGCTATGTTCTGTGTAACAGAGCCTGTAAGTAGCAGAGGAGAGATGGGGAGAGATTGTTAGAAAGAAAAAAATGAAAGGGAAAGCATAAAGAGGAGAAAATACCAGCTCAACAAAGCAATTGTCCTACACAGAGCAGAAACAAAGCTCGTGGCAGAAATAAAAACCGACAGAAAAAATGAAATATTACAGATTTAGGCAGTGTTCTCATTATACAGAGGATATTTACTTGCACAACAAGGAAGATGGATATAAAAGGGAGAGACCCTTCTACTGGCTACACAATTCTTCATCTATGCAGGCAATACAGAGAGGACAGAGCAAAATGCTTTCCAATATTGAATCATATCATCTCGATCCTGGCTATATGAGAAAGAGCCACTTTGAGTCTGCCAAGTCGGGTCTGGGGCTGTCCTGGAGAATGCCATCAATAATGGGGACTGCGGCAGTAGAAGCAACAGCGGGCGGCAAACAGCCGTGGTTAGTGATCAAAGCTACAACCCATCTCAGGGTTTTAAGGCTCATTAGCTGCTGAGGGGGTCCAGTTTGGCAGGGACAAGTGGCATATTGGAGTAGAGTGGCGTTACATAACTTAAGGCATGCTGGGCGGCAATGAATAAACTTCATAATAAGGGAGGAATAAAGTCGTGTTGAGACAGAAAAAAGATAAATAAAAAATAAAAATTGGCAGCAACACAGCCGTAGACTGATTTGAGGGAAGGAATATCTCAGCATGATAGTAACGCTGCGATATTTCTTTGAAGAAAATGAAGGATCAGCCCTACTAAGTGTGAGGGGAACAGTGTGAGAAGATTACACACAGTTAGATGAATTGGGCCTAAGTTATAGAAGGTTTTTGCCTACAAATGGTGTGCCAAGTCCAAATTCTGCTTTTTGTTTTTTTGTTTTTAAATCACAAAAATCTCTGGTGCCAAAATCAACAGGACTGATTTTCAAGTATCAAATATAACTGAAGTGTGGTCGAGATTTCAAGATGTTTCGTCGCTCAGACAACTCAGATCGTTTCCTTTGACCTTGTACTAACGAGATTAATGAAAGAAATCTACATACATTTCTTAAAAATCAATCACAAAACCATCATGTTAGTGAAACAGGGCTATTGAACATTTTATACATGTATATGTTAGCATAACATTTGCACAAATGAGAGTGAACATCTTTCAGACTCTTACAGGCAGCATCGCCTCAGCCCACTCTCCATGGCCCCTTTGTAGCAGCTTGATGCGATCGATGTCATAGCAAATCTGGACCAGGTCTCCCACCAGGAACTGGGAACTGCCTCCCTCTGCCCCTGCTGCTACTTCACCGCTGCGCACTACATTGGCCTTTGTCAGCACTGCTGGGTTGAATGTCCATCTGAGGATGCAGAAATCAATTAAGATAAATGAATGTAATCAAACGACTTGAGACGAATTCGCTCACAATTCATAGCATATGATACCTGAGCAAATCTAGAGTCTGTGTAGTCACATGGAGGATTTGCAAGCTATGATTAAGCAAGTATTATAAAATAAAAAACAGCAGACTGAAAATTTGCAGTTAGTGTGCATCTAAAGTGTTACATCATTTAATCTGTAGTAGTCAGCACATATTCACTATGAATATTCACTAGTATTCACTATGAATATGTGCTGAGTATTTGGCAGGTTTTGACTGATAAATCTGAGCCAGTTCATTTGCGGACTCACCTGTTCCCACTGGGGTACTGAACGACAATATCGTGATCTTCGTCAATGCCACATACTGTGCCGGTGGTGGTGAGCGTCTCAAACATGCCGTCAGTCCACCCACCGTGGCCATGTTGGAGGGACTGAACGATCTCTAGGTCCAAGTCAATGTTGACCAGGTCTCCAATCTGGAGACCGCCAGGATTTCTGTTGCCATTCTGCTCGCCTGGGAGATAATGGTAAAGTTAAATGCACATCAACACTTCAAATCTGCAAACAGAAATATAGTGGGACAAACAGGAAAAGATATTGATAAATCGAGGAAAAATAGCACTGCAAAACTTTTTAAGTACATATGTGTAGCAAATTGATAAGAAACAAGCATTACTACTTGGACAACACATTAAAAGTGCTGCTATCTATGACCCTATAATGGCCCTATCAAACCCACTGAGGGACTTCTGCTGCAGTGTTGAATGCAGAGAGACAATTCATTTCTGGAAGTCTCAGAATGCTGTAACTGCATGACCTGACTCTCTGCCCGGTTTTGGCAGACAGGTGGCAATGTAGTGCCGCCATCTAGTGACCAAACAGCCTCAACTACAAGTGAAACTCCCCTAATGCCCTTGAATTCACTGCACCAGAACAATAGGTGAGACAGTTGGTGCAATAATGACGCCGGACACGGATCACTAGCTTACTTACCTAAAACGGGACAGTGATCTCTGTAAAAAGAGCCTCCTTTGGCATCCTGGACACATTTCAGATCCGACTGGGAGAGAAAAGAAAGAAGGGGTTAAATAATTACCCGGGTTAATTCCAGTAGTGGAGGGGCACGGCGATAATGAATAATGAAACTTAGAATGTACACACTTCAATCTGTAGTGTCAGTGTAGTTGCCTGGAATATCAACAACATCGGTGCCCTAAGGGTAAGGCAGGACGGTGAAACACTCCTTTGCTACAGAGAGAAAGCATCATATCATTTGTGATGACTCAGATGTGCAGCCACTGTGGCAAAGTTAAAGGGCAGAGATGATCGTGAGGCAGAGCAAACATTCCTCTGAACTGATGGAACTCCTGAGTACAAGTCCCAGCAAATGAATCACTCCACTCTATCCTCCAGTATCCAGCCAGCAGGACACTTCTAATCTTATGATGCTTTGAGCACGAAGCACACATTACAAAAACAGGTAAAGGTGTTGGCCTCGCATGCTGCATTTGGAACATACACTAATCTGCAGTCACTTTGTATTTGTTAGAAGGATTTGATCCCTGCTAATAAAAAACTAAATAAAACTGTCAGAATGAGGGGGGGTATTATCCATGATTTACTAATCCAGAGGCAGATGCTGTCTACCTTTCTATAAGCCTATTAGAATAACAAAGGACAGATCTGTTATGCAACCAAGAAACCTGATTGGCCCCTTTCATAAAAAGGCACGTGCACTCTCAACCAATGAGGGACTCTTTTCATTTGACACGCGTGTGTTGCCGCGCCTGCGACCACCCCAAGAGAACATCCCCCTCCTCTAAAAGTTGACCTCCATGTTCACTCTCTCCCCCTAAAAAGCAGGAAGAACAGCTTGTCTTTATCATGCAGATACCTTCCCCTTCCAGCTGCCTGTACAATGGCGCCTTCCTCATGCTGGTTGCGTGGCTCTCACAAAAGGCCTGGCAGCAAAAGAAAGAGCCTCAGCTCTGCGGTCAAACACAAAAGCCACCTGACAGCTGATCTTTTGAGAGTCTCTCTCTGTGTGTGTGTGTGTGAGAGTGAGTGAGTGACCGTCACGCTGGAAGTTTACTCACCATTCCCTCAAATCCAACTCTGTACAGGTTCTTGGCCCCATTGTCCCACAATACGTAGGCAGCGCTGTGAGGGCTGGCAGCACTCCAGTCCTGGATCTCTGTCACCTGTGGAGGAAGAGAAGGGTGAGGAGAGGTGAGAGAAGATGAGAAATACAGAAAAGGACACATTGAAAGCAGATTGTTTTGAGTTTTAAATCGAATTTCATGACAGGTTTAAGTGTGAAGGTTTTGGCTGGCTGTACGTAAAAATAAAAGGTTTTGGCATACTGAAAATATAATATTGCCCAGGAGGGGATCGTTTTCTTAGTGGGAGGTTTCAGTCGGGTGTTTTTCATTTTAAAACCTCATAATGAAAGCAAATACGACACTTTATTGATCCCTGTAGGGGAATTATCTTTTCAAATTGAAGGTCAGAGTGAAGGTTGAACTACAGAACAGCAACCATGGGGCCAAGAAAGTATTTAGGTGCCTAGTTCGAAGACAAGATGTCTGCTAACACAGCAAGCTGACGTTGGGCGCCCCTAGTTGAAGGGTCCAATATCTTATGGCCATGTACAGAATAACAATTTGTACTCTCAGGCTTAGAGATTCAGTTTTATATTCCACTTTTCCCCCCAACATGATGACAGAGGAAAGCAAAAGTTGTTGGCAAGCATATGTAGTAAATCCAGGTTTCAGACACACTGTATGTTTTGCATTCACTGTTTCGACTTTAAGGAAAATGTTATGCCCAAACTATTGAGAAACTCACCAAAAACTAATTTGATTAGGCTTTGATTCTTGGGGCCGCAATTAGATTTTTTTGTTTCTACCTGCACTGCATTTTTTTACAGTCAATACTAAACCTTTCGTTGTTTTTCTTTATTTCACCAGTTGGGAAATCTTCAAGAATGTTTTAATTAAACTTTTGCAACCATTACTGTGTTTGCTTGCAAAGAAAAACAAGCTCCAAGACCAAGGCAAGCCTAGTTCGGCAAGACCACAGAAAGAGCCTCGGGGAGACAAGAAACCTTTGACACAAGAGTTACTATCCAAAAACGGTACTGGTGGTTTCAGAAGTATTTTCGTCTTTTTTGAAAGAGGATTAGATGCCGTTGTTATTCCGTTAATGTTGTTTAACAGAATAACAACATTCTGTTAATGTGTGTTGCATTATTACTAACGCTACCCCCCCCGTACGAGAACCAGTTCGCATCTTCTGGCTAAAACATTGTGAAGGACACTGTAAGCCAAGGAGAATGATGCATTATAGGTATAAATATGCAATGAGCTATGAATGGGGTTCTGCAAAAAAATCAATCCCAAGTTTGAAGATAAGGTTGGGGTTTTCACGAGACAATTCTCTCTGCAACACAAGCAGAGCAACGATTTCATCACAT
Organism: Nannoperca obscura; assembly: GCA_036024295.1. Classification (NCBI taxonomy): domain Eukaryota; kingdom Metazoa; phylum Chordata; class Actinopteri; order Centrarchiformes; family Percichthyidae; genus Nannoperca; species Nannoperca obscura. The sequence goes on from JAVQJL010057767.1 coordinate 18,907, forward strand.
TGAGAAAGTGTCAAGAGAAGAGCCATATTGAAGTAAATGAATTCTTTAATTAAAAGCTGTGCCTTAAGTAAATACAAAAATCGTTAAATTATTTTCAAGCCCCTTACAGAGGTAATTGATTAATGGGCCTTAGGAGGTAATATTCATGCTAAACTAATGGAACATCTAAGCTGCAGGACATGCAATAGCAGTTTTCTGGAAAGCATATTGCTTACAGCATCATAAAACAGTAATGAGATATGCCATTAAATAACACAGCAAAATGAAGTCTTAAATTGCCTGCAGGGACTCTTGAATTGAATAGTCTGGGGGTCTGGACCAGAGTCAAAATACAAGCACTTTACAGCACATTTACAGTATAAATCTAAATAGAATGTGCTAAACAAATGCAACCTCATCAGACCTTGTATTACTTTCTAATGATGTATTTAAGCCTGGAATAACCTGCAGCAAGAAAGCCCGTTGATAGGCTCAGTATAGATACATAGGAATCAACTGAATGAAACCAAGGAATAAAAAGGTTTTTTAGTGACACATTCTACTAGTTCCTACAAATGTACTAATTACATTTTTAATTGTTTTTGAAAGTCAACCCCTTGTTAATATGAGTTTAAAAAGGATTCAACACATCAGCCTATTTCCACTAAATCTGGATTCTTGACTAACAGTGCTAATTTATTATTCTTCACTTATGGAAAATGATGCTGAATTATATTTTTTCCTTTTCAGCAAAGTAAGCCAATATATTTTCACTGAATTGTCACTATTCTGTTCCAGGTGGCTGATGTCAATATATTAAAGACACAGTGATATAAGATATTGATATTTTTTTTTTACTTTAAAAAAGGCTGCATAACAATGATATCGTTATCCTGATTATTGCAGGACTGCAGTAACTTCTACTACAGCGAAGTGCTGCACACCTAGCTAGGCACAATGGGACTGGACTGTTTGGGTTCTTGTTAGCCTATAATGCGTCCACGCTACAAACAGCTTGAGTCAAGCAGTGCCCTTCCTGTTTTGGTTGAGGCTCTTGCACATTTCAAATGAAATCATATCCTGGGATGCAAGTTTGTTTTTTCCTCCCTGTGATGGTTTAGGGCAAGGGATTATTGATTTTCCAGTATATGCAACCCTTGAGGGTGGTCATGCACTCTTCCGTGGAATTTGTATGGTGGTGGTGGCCAATACCTCCAGGGATTTATTATCCACTTAATTGTGTAGATTTGATATACAAACAGAAAAGTTGAGACACGTTTACCTGCATTTTAGGAAGCATTCTGGGGAAGTATCTGCACACTTAAACCTTACATGTAAAAAAGGATTTATTGGAAACAAAAATGCCATCAAGCACCTTTTACTTTTACTTAATACACCTTGATGCCTCGGCAGACAACTCTGGGTGGAAAGAACCCAGAAAAGCTCTCTGGTGAAAATATTTTTGCAAAAAGATTATATGCTTTTCACTATATGAGAAATGTATAGCCAGAAACATCTTTTGAGCACTGGCTCTACTGGCCTGCACCTTTTTGGCCTCAGCTTCTGTTGAGCACTTCCTCGCCTTCCTACGAATTTACAAGTCAAAACTGTTGGCTTGGGGAGCCAAAAAAAAAGAAAATGTATGGAGTCGACTTAACAGGCTTTACTTTCCTGGCTGGCAGCCTACCTTTCCTCTCCTCCCATTGCCTCCATCTTGGTCTTCCCACTGCCAGTCCACTCCTCTCACCACCCGGCCACCAGTGAAGATCCCTCTGGCCGTGATTTTCTTTGACTTGCGACGCGACTCCAAAAGTACTCTGCAGATAGAGTAGTTTCCAAACAAAGACAATTATTTTTATTTGGGCTAAGCTTTAATCACTCATGTGACACTGCCATATAATTCAACAGCAGGTGTTTACAGGGCCTTTGTTCACATTCAATTCACAGTTTTTTAAAATACTAGCAAATATGCATTGCAGAGGGGATGTCGGTGCCTCCTTCCTGCAACACTGTGTCTTTAACTGACCCTTCTCTGTGTGCCTACTGTTTTGAAGTCATGTTGTAAATTACTTTCAGACCTGGAAACAGATGAAAAATCTCACTGTAAACGTTGGACCTCAACGGCATCTAATCTGCTGTGTCAACGATGCAGTCCCTGACAATCATTGGGCAACTAATGTTTGATGACAGCAAAACAAATCAAACCAGAAACATTTGTCATAGTTGTGAGCAACACATAATTACTGACCCATCAAGTTCTTTGAAATAACAAAACACACAATTTCACAGTGGCCGGAGCATAGAAGTGAGCTTTCTGAAGGTCAAAATGTATTTTGACGTTCTACTACTATTAGGAATGCCATTTATATTCAGTTAAACTCAAGGGAGTCAACAGTCAACAATAATTTTTGAAATAGGACAACATTCACACTTACTTCCCTTTTCATCCATACCCAACAGCATTGGAAATGCAAATGAAAAGTTAAGTTAGGTAATCAAATGCAAATGTTTGACATTTTCATTTAACTATAACACTGTGAGCTACACTTTAGATTCCAGCTTAGCTACAAGCCTAACCAACGAAAAGGTAAAAGCAAATAAAACATCCAGCTGAGCTCAAAGCATGAAACAACAACACGAGCCTTGATGGTAGACACGGCATCTGGACAGTGTGGGTCTAACCAATGCAAACAGCTCTGGGGCCTCTAACCACACCCCTCTTCAGCAGTTAGTGACAGAATCTAATGTGGTGTAACAAAACACCCCACCACACTGTCTGGGCTGGGGAGACCTCCAGCACCCTTTGTGCATCATGCAATGTCTGTCTCGGGGGAAATGAAATCGCACTCAGTTGAAAAGGCTGCCAGCTGTTGGGCCATGTGTTCATTTACTAAACCATGGTGTTTGGCTGAAATGGGGCCGAATTGGATGAAGCATTATCACAGTGCTGACTAGTCTATGTGATAACACAATCAAGTGCAAGTTGTGAAATTTAGTGAGTGTGCATACTCGCTAACAGATCCAAATAATACAGTTAGTGTTTAAATAAAATGGAGATTGTGATGATTCATATAATTGCTTGTTTTTCCTACAAACTCATGAGCTATCTTAATCTGTATGTAGAGCATTTTTGAATGCACCGAGTAAAGCTGCGTTCAACAATTCAACTTGATCTTGTCTGTACATGAATTCATTGGTAGAAATGTTTCCATTTTCCAGACACCACACCTAAAACATTGTTTCCACTACAAACTTTAAGTAATCTTTTACCGCAAGACCTGAAGGTAGATAATCATCACATATACTTACTCTCATATGTTTGACACACACTGCAACTCATATAGGATTAACTGTATTGTGCAAAGATCCCTTTCATTTGATTAGTCTATGCCCTAGTTTGAAGTTTGCCCAACTTAAACAAATTCTACTTTCAAATTCAATTTTTAGCTAGTCAGCTTTATATCATGCAAGCTAATCTTGCTGACAATGTCAAGGCTTTTTGAGGAGGCTTTACAGTAAACCTACCGCTGTATTCCCAGCAACACGTCTTCACACTAAAATGTCTTTGTTGTGAGTGGTACACGCAGGAATTGCTGAGGTCATATAAATGGTAGTTTTACACATCAACTTGAGCTTCCAGTCGCAAATAAAGAGCTAAAGAGAAAACAATGGGGCTCCCACTGTGACAGTGCCATTTAAGCGACAGAATGACTGCAGGCATATAGTGATAAGTAAAGCACAAGGGATTGCTGTAGAACCCTGCTGTGACTGAATTAAGTGAAAACAAGGAGCTGTACATGTCTAGTCTTATTCTTTGTTATTATAATAATTATTATATTATTGGTAACTTTTTGGACACTTATTACACACTTATACAGTACGTCCTTGTATTCAACAGAAAGCTGTCTTGCATAGTAATGTAGTGAAATGTTTTTTACACTATACTTTCTGACACTACATTTGGAAATTTGAAATTCAGCTGCAAAACAGACTTTTCAATAAATATGCACATTGTTAGATGAGGATGCAGTTTTCTCAATCCATAAATACAAAAACTTTAAAAAATCTGAAAGGTCTACTCAAATACATTCTATAAATGGGATGCATTATAATATATATATATATATATTATTTTTTTTAAAGGTCTGACTGGTTGTTAAAACGAGGCTGAGTTGTTGCCTGGCAACTGAGGGCTGGGAGCACAGAGATAGATTCTGTCTGCCTGCGAGGCAGGGTGCACAAAAGACTTCTCAAATGTCACACACAAAGCTAAACTAAGGTAGTAAAAGGGTAGACCAACCAATCACAATGAAGTGCAGGGATTACCTGGCTCTATTTTATCATTAGTGGGTCTAAGGTGGAGCACAATAATGGTAAATATTGCTGGGTTGACCAACCTCTCACTGCCTGGGGTGGTGATCCTATAGAACCGGTGTCTCAGGTGATGCTTGTCTCCATGGTAACAGGTTGTGCAGAGGTCATAATTGGTGCACTCTGCACATTTCCAGCGAATACCAATGATGGGCTGTTGACGGCAGGTGTCACACATGGTTCCATCATGCTTGATACCTGAAGGGGGCAGGATTAGTCAATGTTAATAAACTGGGGTTGTTTCTTGTGATAGAAAGTTAAAGTAAGTACAGCTAGACTAATCACTCTTTTCAAGATGCAGCTGATACTTCAGAATCAACAAAAGAACTACAGACAGAAAATTCAGCTACTCTTCATGCCACTGGATCATCAGGTAGAGATATAAAGACCTTAATGGAGCCTGTCAATGGGCTACCTGCTGAAAATGAATCGGTATTGACAAGTAACGCTATTAGAAGTACAAAGAGATAATGCTTAACAACGGTGTGGTCCATAAACATATGTTTGTTGCTAACACAAACAGTGTGAATCCTACTGACATGATTTTATATAAAGAGCAAGAAAAAATGCATTTCCTCTCAATGTGCAATTTAGACTTTGAAGGTGCATATCTTCTAAATCCCCCACGGCTTGTTTGCATATCTTGTGCGCAAGAGTCTGTGACATACATCTGTTTAGACAGATTGTAGCCCTATTCAAATACTTAATTTATACAAATCGGAGTAGTCAAGCAGACGATGTCTACGTTCAACACGCAGAATAACCTAGCTTCAACTAATTTTGCGTTACTAAGGTTACACTTGTCTTGAAGGAGTCTGAAAGTGCTGGCAAACTAAATCTACTGATGTAAAGTTACCTGTTGGAGCGCTGTCTAATATCCTCACGTCGTACGCTCCAGAACAACGGTAGTTAGCAGCCGTCCCGTTATCCCAGACAACCACCACCTCCTCTGGACTTTCAAAACTCCTGACGGTGCCAACATGTCCCTCTCCACCATCCTGCTTCCCCCACTTCCAGTCAGGTCCGCGGACCACTCTGGCTCCCACTCCTTCCATCATCGCTCGGTTATTCCTGCCGGTGGTCATTTACGAAACGGTCTCGCAATGCCACAGGAATTCTTACAAGTTAGCAAACTAACGGTCTTTGCTAGCCAGCTACCGGTGCGCTGGTGGACAGTTTCCAAACGCAAGTCCTAACAGGAAAGAGACTGGAACAATCCACAAAGCTAGCCTGCTAGCTAAGTAGCTACCTAAGGAGGCTGTTGGACCCTCAAACAAAAACTATTCCCCCAAGCTAACGTTAATTGCAAGCCAGTGCCTCCACTGTGTTTCCTCTGAGAATAAGACACTAATCACCCTAAAAGCATATTAAGTAGCCACATAGCTAGCTTAGCCAGATATCAGTACTCAGCAAGCTGCCTGTCTCTCTCCTCCACTCCACACATAAGAATGCCACCTCTTCAACTTAGCAAGCTAGCGAGCCGAGTTGCTAGCTATCGCAATGCTAACAAGCCTCTCCTGGCTAGCAAGTCCTTTTCGTTAAGGTAAATGTAAGTCCTTTTGCTGGTTGCTTATCCTTATTGTTGTTGTCTGTGGTGCAGAAAATCCATCCAAGATACTCCCTTTGTCAGCCAGAGATGGTTCCCTGAAGTCAACTCAGAATAAACGCGTCGCCATTATTGTCAATCATCGTTCAGACCTCAGACCCTCAGACGAGCAACAACTAGCTACGGAGGTAAACGACAAAGCCCGAAGACTCGAGGCTTGGAAAACAAGTCCGGCCTACGGCGCGCGTGCGCAGTTGCTCGGTTCAAGACCATCCCAGCAGTGTACGGATGAAAAACATAATCTTAGTATTTTAAGCCTTTAATTATATAGATATAGAAAGATATTTGTGATTTTTTTTAATTAAATGCTTTTACCACGGATTTTCCGAACAAAACAATAATTTAAACCAGCTCTTCTGAATGTCATAATTTGCACAGACAAGTAGACATATCAATACATCAAACATTATATAGCATAGTTGACGCAAACACTATGGATAACTGAAGGCATTACTGAATGAAGACTATTAAATCCATTATGAAATACTCCAGGGGGGTTTATAATAATTTGAAGCATGTTTACCTAATAGCCAGGGTCTCCAAAATCCAGAAGATGACATGGCCAATTGTATGTTCAGTGTCAACCTGAAATGTGCAAAATTATATACATATTTTATCTCACAATCCAATTGTTAACTTCTTTTAAACGTTTTTTCAAGTCCCATCAGACCCTTCGCATACTGCACGTGCTATAACCTCATACCACCAAAACAAGTTCAAGGGAGGCGACTAGAAATCAGGCCATAAACCTCCAGTGGACCTGGGGCAAAAAATGTCCTGTGGGCCCCATAACCCTCCTGTTTTTCCCACTCTCTGTGCATTGTGTAAGTGGTATGTAGACATTTACTTGTAAAATGCACCATACAAGCAAAATATAAACTGAAATAAAAAGGCCTTAAAGATATAGATTCTCTACAAGATGGGGCCACAAGATTAGGTAAGTGTTGCCTTAAGGATCCTATCATTTCAGTTTATTATGTGCATACAGTGTAAACAAACACATTTCACTTAATTAAATTACCACAAATGAATTGTCACATGATCAACCTGGAGTATTTGGGCCCACTGTGGGTCTGTATCCACATGGGGCATTTGCCTGACTTTCCTGGTTGGTAATCCAATTTTACTGTGGACTACCACTCCAGTAAATCCATGCTATTTTTTTTCCCAGAGGGTGTTCAATGATGCTCATGCTGTCTGTGCAAACGTCAATATAATTGTATTTTGGCGGAGTTACAGCCCACTGAATGCACTTCCAGGCGCATGCTGAATCACCAGCTCAGCATCACTCTGTTGACTGCAGGGGGCGACTGACCAACGGACTGACTGTGAGCGGCTCCACCGCTGGTCAAAGAGCGCCACCACTCGTTCATACATCTATATATATATATATATATATATATATATATATATATATAT
>JAVQJL010057788.1:0-15332 GCA_036024295.1 Nannoperca obscura
TCTACATTTGTTTTTTTTTTGTCAAGATGGGGTGCTGAGTGTACATTAATGAGAAATAAAATTAACTTTTTTGATTTTAGCAAATGGCTGCAATAAAACAAAGAGTGAAAAATTTAAAGGGGTCGGAATACTTTCCGTACCCACTGAACCTTTGACGCTGGAAAGCTAAATTACATTTGACTTTTCTCTAGCTGTAATCAGTGACTTGAAATTCACAAAAACAAGACAATGACAGAGGGCCAACAAGCAGTTACTCTGCTTGACAGGTACTGCAACACTTTTAGGTAAAGAAATTGTTCTCTTTACATTTATCATTCAGAAGCTATTAAGTACGAACACCCACTAAGTAAAAACATTACAGATTTTGTTTTACAACACTCAGTTGTTTTGGTTTCTTAAAACAATTGGCAGTTTTCCAAATGGTGCAAAAATCAAAGTAGCACTCAGACTTTATTATGGAGCAGTGGAGTGGTGTGCATAAACTGCCACAGTGTTACCTGTGAATAGACTCGAGAGCGGAGATAGGCTGCCACGTACTCAGAACAAAGGCTGTGCTGGGCACTCAAATAATGATGTAATCAGGCCAATGTGAAAATAAGCAGCTGGTTGGCACTGACAAATATTCACTGTGTAAGTTACATTATGTTTTCAATCAGTTTGAGTTTGTCACAACTAAAGAACTGTCTGGATAATGCTGTTTAAATTAGTTTGCCTTTAATATTTTAAATTAACTACAGTAAAAAAGACTTGATTTTAAAGTCTACATAGCTAAAATGAAAACAGTTTCCCAAATAAAGACAATAAAACATTTTCAAAGCTATCTTGTCCTTATGTAGACTGGATAAATCTGAGCCTATGAAATCCTGCCTTCTTCTATAGATGGAATCTGATTATCTAAACACAAGATGATTGACTGGATATTTTGTCTTCTTTTAGCACAGCCTTATCATTACCACTAGAGGGCAGAATATGCCACTTAGTAGCTGATCTGAAGGGATCAGTTAGTGATTTATATATACATATATATAATATATCAATAAAACATCAGTTAAAGTCGAATAAAAAAGCAAATCTGGTTGAATTATTTTCCACTTTTATTGGAAGGAAATGTGTTTCCTCCAGTTATCTAAAAAAAAAAAAAAAGCTTCCACTTTGCCATCACTGGAACATCACAAGGCCAAAATTAACCTGTTTGCCAAAATCAATGGTTGAATTAAAAATTTTGTACAGTTTGATGGTCAGTCTTTAAAAATAAAAACTGTTAACAAAAAAAACAAGAACACTCAGGTGTGCATTCTGTACGTATGTCTGTGTGTGTGTATGTATGTTCGTCTTCTGTACAGAGATCAACGGAAGTGTAATCTGTCAGACACACTCAGAAATGTAGACATGTACGTTAAACCCATAGGACCACCTGTTAAGATTACATTCTTGTAGGGTTCAGTGTGTGTTTTAGTTTTAGTTTATCGAATCCTCTTCTGTTGGCGTGCACGATAGATGTCGTGTATGGGCGGAGCCACAGCTCCTTTGTCATCCTCCTCGTCGGAGTCTGCGTTAGGCCTCTTGAGTGACTTGGCGATAGCATGGTTCTCCATAGACCCATTGCCCTCCCCTCCTGCGTCAGGCTGTCTACCAGTGATCAGCTCTACAGCAGCATCAACAGCTACAGAGACAGAAAATACATCAGTAACATGTTGCACAGATGCAACAGGTAAGGAGCAGAACAACATGTTGACACGCTAGAACATATTTTATGGGAATTCATCAACAGCTGTCAAGATATTTGTGTTCGTTTGATCGCTGACCGACCGCCTGACTGACATTTCTGTCTCCGGAGCCACATGGCTAAAAATAGAAATGGTCTGGACTCATCTAAAGTGCTGACAAAAGCAACTTACTCTCAGGAAGTGTGCATCTCCTGAAAGTTTCCATGAGCTCATCCACTTGAACAAAGGGACCCTGCAGAGAGAAACAATCACAGACTCTTTGCCTTCAAGTACAAAAAACCCCCTGCTGCTTTCATCTTTTATTCATTACCAGCTAATGCAAGCTTGATGGCATTAAGTTGCTGCTACTCACAGTGAAGCACGTAGGCGGGGGGAGCAGCTTCATTAAGACAACAGCAGCAGGGGGGACTGGGAAAACTCCCCCAGGGACAGGGTGTAAACCTGGAGCTGTGGGGTGGGGTAGGGGGGGAAACGACAAGAGGCTACATCAAAGATGGATCCTTTTAGACATCAAGTAAATGTAGAAGAGACATGGTTGCGGAGGCATATCTGCAATAAATTAATTTAAATGCTTCAATACATCCTTTGCAATCTAGAAAAACACAAGAGTTTCACTGATTTGTTACAACATCCAGAGGAAAGAAGGCCCTCGGGCAGCTAAGGACTACGTACGGGCGAGGTGACGTGGCTGGAAGGGGATCATCTGATTTGTGTCAGGTTTGGGGTACTCAGGTTTGCGGTCAGCTTCATCCTTGAGCGCAGGCGTAGATGGCGCCACCACAGTCTCTGGGAGCAGCGCTGCCAGTTTGGCACGAGACACATCCTACAAAAACACACAGCTTAAATATGAGCTGATCTGTAGTCCTGCTTTAGCAGCGCCATGTTGTGTCATCTATAAAGGGCAACATACACACCTTGTATCCAAGGGCCTTGAGTTCACTAGCAGAGCAGGGATACAGGTCCATGAACTTGTACCTATCTACAAGCAAGGCTGTTTCTTTGCCCTCGTACTCGTCCTTGAAGGCAGTGAATCGCCTGCGCTCCACTTTCAGGATACTGGCCAGGTCTCCTATGTTGCTCTCAAAAGCCAGAAACCGAGCCCAGATCTCGCTAAAGAATGGAAGAAAAGGAATTATTGATTGATATTGATTATTACATCACATGCATACTGTACACGCACACAGCTTAATCAATACATTACCCCGACTTCTCTGGTGACAAGCTTCCTGAGGTGAGGACACGTTCAAACAGAACCCTGGTGTTGTTGTCCTCTGGAGCGAGACACGGCAGAGAAAAAAAAAAAGGAAAAACAGCATGATACATTTATTTTCCACTACTATGACACCAATGGAAGAGAGGTCTTTCATTTTCTAACAGCTGATACCAGGACTTCCTCTGTATCAAATCGTTCAGCAACAGAATCAAAACACCTTCTCTTACAATAAAGGATTAGTAGTATAGAGTGTACTCAGACATTCTGTGCATTTTATTATACATAACCTACCATTAAGGTGTGAGAGGTAATCAATGTATGCCAGTATGTACTCTGGAATGTCTCCATATTTCTTCAAACCAAGCTCAAATATCTTGAAGGCCACCGATTTATCCTGTGTGGAAAGATGGGGTGGGGAGAAGAGATGTTTGTAAGACTGATTTTAGTCCCACCGTACATTTACTAACCACGTAATCATGTGTCCTTACCTTGCTGCAGTAGTACTCCATCAGTGCTGCCGTCACGTACACATGGTGACGCGTGCGGAGATCCTCTCTGGCCTTTTTGAAGATGGTGCGACCGGATTTGATCCCCTCGGCCCTCCTGGCGAACTTCATGTACTGAATGTAGACAAGCGTGGGGTCAATGTCCTCAATGGCCAGCAGTTTATTATAGATGCTGTGGACCTTCTCGTACTTCATGCGACTCTGTGAGGAAAGCAGAAAAGATGTGCTGATAAGTGTCCTCGCCTTGTCTCGATTACAATACGTGCTGAGTAACAAACTGGACGCTCACTTCTTCATAGTCAGCAAATGAAAAGTACAGAAGCATGTTCTTCTTCAGAAGAGTCCCGATGGCACGTTCGTAGATGTTAGCTGCCTCGTCACTAAACAGCTTGGAATTATTCATATCCTGAGAAATAAAATTGGGAAATAATTATACATCCAGTTTTGACTGAAGTTTGACTTTTTGGAGAGAAAAACAAAACATGTTTTTGAGTCTGTAAGGTTGTATCTCTTACCCCTTTCTCTGCCAGCAGTTTGCTGGACTGCTCCAGGTACTGTGCTGCCTCATACCATACGTCTGGATGGTGGCCCAGCACCAGCAGGCACTGTTCATAGGCAAACATCACTGCAACACAGAACACAACAGTGATTAACTACACCATCTCACATCACTGAATCAGTTCACCTAAACCATGAGGGAACAGAAAAATGTCAACCTTCACCCTCTAGTGGCTGCATTCCTACAGGAGAAAAGGCTTCATGGATTATGCATCTCTATTGACTAATGTTCAAAAAATGATTAAAATTGCATACCAGCATAATAACTGGAATCACGGGCCTTTTAAAGGCATATATAATTTACAAATTCCAACACAACACAAAAAGTCACCTCTCTTTGTGATGAGGGTCTGGTCTTCTGTGCGCAATGGGTTGCTCTTTTCCCACTGGATGTACTTCTTCCACATTTCCACTTGCTGGGCTTCCTGAGGGGAGTTCTGGGGCGGTACCGAGGGCGCATTCCTGTCCAACCCTTTCATCACAGTCTCATACTCCTAAATTACAGATTGTTGTATGGTTTGTGTATTAGTTTACATAAACAGCGTGATTTTTACAAATTGTAGCACAAAGATTGAGAGCAGCTGACACTGGGTTCATATCTCACCTTTGCCACTCTCCTGGCATTCATGTAGTCCCTACTTCGATCCTCAATCATCTTTTTGGCCAAGTGCACATTGATTCCCTGTTCATGAAACAGACAAGTCAGTCCAGCACTCCCATCGCTCTCTGGTGCTCTCACATTTAAACAGCTAAGCTCCATACGTGCAAACATAACTTAGGTAGACAGATAAAGGCCAGAGGCCCGGGTGGGTCACTCGCCTCCTCATATTTGCTATAATCTCTCCAGAGCTGTTCGATGTTGATCATGGGGTTGACACAGCCTCTCTGGTACACCCTCCGTACTGCAGTGATCCGTTGGTTCTCTGCGTACGAGCCCACGGCCTCACTAATGGAACACAAAACAAACACGGCAGTCTTTAAGAGTTGGTTGACACCGTTTATGAAGTCTCATAATGTTACAAGGGGGTGGGGGAAAAAAACGTACACTCCTTTGAGGAAGTTGATGTAGTCCACCCAAATCTGGGAGAGCAGAGAATAGCTGTTAGGTGACAGAAGTTAACAGAAACTCATACACACAGGTGAAAATAAATAATTCAGACCCGTGTACCTGATACGACATGATTTCCATGCCAATTTTATCCAGGGCAAAATCATACGCCTGGGCCATCTTCTCTCTGAGGGTAACAAAGTAGATGTATGAAGTAAAATGTGTCTTTTACAGTACAGCAGTATGTCGACACACCTGACTGCAGCATGTTCTCTTACTTGTAGCTGGGCAGCTTCCCTTTAGTCTCTCGAACATAAGAGAGGTAGCATTTCCACAGGTCGATGTGCAAGACTTTCATTAGGCATCTCTGAAACAACTACAGGAGCGAGAATACAGAAAGATAAAATAACTGAAATAGATGCACAAACATACACTTTATATATTCTTTTTATATATATATATATATTTTTTTTTTTTCTCCACAAGACCACCTTTTTCAGTGTTTAAATGATATGCCTAGCACACTGATCATTAGTGGCATATCCCGTGTAGGATTAAGAAAAGCACATATGCCAGATCTGAGCAGTGCAATTCGGTTATCCTGCTTCATTAGACGAGCCTCAGGTGTGGCCTACATTTCAGTGAGCTCATCCAAACACAAATGAATGAACCAGTGTAAAGCTTGTTTGAGGGGTGCAAATGTGTTGTGTGGAATTGACATTCAGGCAAAAAACTAAAACAGGATGCACTCACATAATGTATTTTATTTATTCAGAAATAAAAACTCAGTCCCAAACCAGTGCAGAGGTTAACAGTTCCATCAGCTGAATAGATTACATTTAAAGACAAAATCATAAACAACGGTGTTACCAAGAAATTAAATTCAGTTCAATAAAAAATTATAACCTAATAATAAAGCCATGGTAGTACAAACTACAGTTGGTACAATATAATAGCTAAGACTGCGTGCCAGTATGCAGGGAAATTCACTTCAAAGAACCTCCATTCATTAAAAAAAAGAAGACATTTCCTCCCATCTGCACATTTTATGTGCTTGTTAGGACCAAAAAGACATGCCTCGCACATTTACGTTTTATATGCCATGTAATACAATTATGCTTTTAATGGACATTACGATAGTGTATGCATATTCTAGTGGAAATCACAAAAATCTAATGTCTAATATAGTATTCAACAGCAGGAATGAAAACAGGCAGATGACTCTTCCCAGCTATGAAAATAATACACGTCAGCATTCATGAGTGTGATGGACACTTACCTTTTCTACCTTGTCATAGTTTTTTGCCTTGATCTGCAAATAAGAGTGTAAATGCAACGTTAATTCAAACATCTCCTCTGCTTTTGCAACTTGCATGAAACATGCACTCATGCAAATGTAACCACTCACACACACAACCCTAAAGATCAACAAAGTGAAATTCACACAAGAATGACAAATTACTTTGAAAAAAGGGATTTATTTTCTGTGTATATAAACCCACATAACCCAGTAATACACCAGTGTTACAAAAATAATGCTGACACAAGTTTCAGAAAGCAGGTTTGAAATACTCATTTTAACAAAAAATACTGATGAAAAGTGCTCCGATTTTGAGAAATAGAGTATTTGACATGTTAAGAAAGTCTCTTCCTTTCACAGTTGCATCGTATGGTCTACTGTTGATGAGTTGAAGCAACAATCTCACAGCACTCTCCAGTACAGACAGGGGAGGCTGTTGTTTCTGCGGTACTAGAACCCCGTGCCGATCCCACTGTGTTTACATTAATGTGCTCTACTAAGTAAACAACCACAATTAAAGTAAACTGGAAGTAACATCAAATAATAGTTTACATGGCAGGTTAATATCCTCAAGGCACTGCTTGTACTGCAGGTGAAAGTTTAAAATCGTGCACAATGAGGTTTACAGAATAATGTTCTAATATAATATTATCAGATAATATTAATGACTGAATCCCACCCTATCAGATTAATTGATCGACCTCCTGTGACTACATTTAAAACAAATTCCATATACTGTGACTGCAACGTGCCCGGTTTGATCCCCGCTCTCCTCCCTTTGTATCCTGTCACCTTTCTAACTGTCCACGATTGATCAAAATACTTTGAAAAAACACACATGTATCTGTATCTACATGAGTATGTTCAAAAGGTACACAACATCCAGAAGGAAAATGCAACATTTAACTTTTCAAGATGAAAAGTTAAAGTTTGCAATTAATGAACAAAGCAATGCAATTCAAATCAGCCAAGTGAATCTCTCGTACAACGCAGGAAAAAATAAACCTCTCTCTACACGACATGACAAGTACATTTCCTGAGAAAATGATTTCTTAAAGCTGTAGCTTCGCATTACAATGCAGTAAATGCCAAATGAAGTTTAGAGTGCCTTTGGGGTACCTGCCCCCCCCCCCCACAAAAAGGACTGCCCTACATTACTTGCTCATTCCAGGCAGTGCAACAGCACATCTGATACATTAAGCTGTCTATAAAGCTTTAACGTGACTAAATGCAACATTTTCTGAGCTTATCGAGGTGTAAAACTATTGTTTACAATGAAGACTTAAACTCCATTTAGTCTTCCCGAATCAGTCCAATCAGAACCTTCACAACAACTGATGACAGTCCTAGATGTGTTTCCGTGTGCTACCCTGAAACAGATCAGCTACATATTATGCGCACGAGTTAGACTGCAGTGATGATACAACAACGCTGGTGAGACGGTGACAAATCTTTCTCCTGGGAGGGAGACGTTACTACAAATCTATTGGCTGCTTTAAGGCGGAGCCTTTAGTATCTGGTTACATAACCAGCCCCTTAAATCACAAAATCCGTTAAAGATAACTGCCAGGGGGAAAAAAACCCAAACTACAACACACCTGTATTATCCTTTAAGCACACCATCAACATACTTTAATAGGAGAAAATAAAGTTTATATTATAAAGTTAGATAATAAAATATAAACTAATAAATAATTATACAAAACACTTCATAGGTAGGAAAAGACGACTGCACCGAATGTTTCTCTGGCCAACTCTATTTCTTAAACACCTAATGAAAACAACCATGCTGTATCAAAACGAGTTTGTTCACATGGTTGGAGATCGGTTTTTGTTCCTGCTGCTTTCTCCCTTTGAGATAAACAATAGATTCCCCCCCCCCCCCATCATAGAGCAGACTGCCCATGCTGTAACCCTTAAAACATTTGGAAATTGGTTTTTAAAAAGCATGACACAAAGTATCCTGAAATAGTCTCAAAAGACTGACAGCCTGGGGAAGCTGGCCTCAATATGCTCTTCTCACACACTGCATGTGACGCCGTTAGCGCATCATCAAACGGCATGTTATGGGGGACTCAAATATAATTCAGCAATAAACTCCTTTGTGTCAGACATGTGCTGGTAACCTTCACTCAAGGCCACTGTTTCTTATATTCCACAGGGGTTTCAGTGAAGACGGAGCTGGACTCTCTAAAGGAGGGCTTTGAAAAGATGTGAGCAATGAAAAAGACTCACACAAGCACAAGGATACATGATACTTTTTAGTGAAAACAATTCGTATTATGGCAAATAAAAAGTGCAGAATAAGTAAGTAAATGTATATGGATCTAACTTGTACGTAGTTCTAACAAAAAGCGGGAAAATAAGAGCTCATCGACATACTTACCAAATAAGGTAGGTGTCTTTTTACTATGAATTGCAAATGAGTTCTAAGCTATTAAAATATAATGCCAACACATGCCTTCGATTAAAGGACTTCGCCGTCTGCTTTTAATCAAATAAATAAAAACTTCATGCAAATGTCCAGTCTCTCATTTCAGCAAACCTATGCAAATATGCCAAACTAGTATTGTGGGGCTGTGTTTCAGGCTGAATTGTGGTTTGGAGTTTTGTGGGTAGAGGTGGTGGTTAAATAAACAGGTGGGGGGAAAAAATGATATTGGATGAAAAGAAGTTATAACTTCACAATGTTTCCATTTTATTTTAAAGAGGCTGGCCTATTTGAACAATATTTCCCCCCTTTAGTTTTTATTATCAAAAGTATATTCTGAGTGACCGGTTTCTCTTTGGTACAAACCTAAAACCAAAAGAACACTAGCCTAAAAGTCTACATTCACAAGAACGTCACTCATATAAAACACCCTAACCTATTCACTTGACAGTTAAACGGCCTAATTATTTTATTTATTTAGGTTACAAATGTGAACATTAAAATATGTCATCTGTAAGACACAAAAATAAAGCTTCAGTGATGTTAAGATGTTCAAATCTACTTTAAATTTCTTCTCTCTGATCTTCTGCATATTCCTTAAGATCCACAAAAGAAACATCTAGTAGTATTGCTAATTGTAGTAACTGCTCTGGCTATTTTTTATGTGGTTACTGGCTGTTTGTTATAACATGTTAGTATGTGTGGAGACTGACACTAATGCTTTGCTGGCACAAGTACAGTCAGTGCCATCTGTAGGCTAGAGTCTGTTCCTGAAAAGCCTACTCCGTTTGGAAAAGGCAGCAATGTGGTCTTTTTCCATTCCATAACGTGTATATATGTCCATTTCATGAAATATCACACACGGCCTTTTCTTGCACTGGGTAATCCAAGTAACTGAAGACTGGGGGGGAGGGGTGGGGTATGAGGGACGGGGGGGGGGCGCGGGAAACAACCCAACAACAAACCACAACCACTACAACCTCAACATACAGCAACATTAAGTTCACAGCACAGGTAATCGTTTCCCAGAAGTACACACCGGACTTCAAACTGGAGGCTAAATTCAAATGCTTGATAATAATGCGGTGCAACTTTGTGCACGCAATGTGTTTAACAGCAATTACAGTAGTCCTCTGTAGAGGTGGGGAGGGGGCATCGGAAAATGCACTTCATCGGGTTAGCAAAAATGAATATGTGCAAGGGAAAATGAATCACCCTATCAGTAGCTGATTGCATTAAAAGCAAAGCCTGTTGCTGGTATCAAGGCAAATGGGTCACTGGTCAGATATTCAGGAGGAGTGGGGAGAAATGTCTCTCAAGGAAAGAATGGGCCACACAATCAAAATATTTGTTTATAAAATTACCCGAAAGAAATGACACAGGAGGCAATAAATTGACACGACAAGTGAATAAAAGGCTAATGCACTCCAATACCATTAAAATAGTTTTAATACTGTTGCAGACCAAACATGCAACAAATGCACTTTAACCCATTTAAATACGACGCAGAGAATATGTTTTTTTTTTTTTAAATCCTGGGAACATAAGAAGACTTTTCTGAAAAAGAAATGGTTAGAGCTAATTTCCCCTTTGTTTGTGTTTAAAGGCACAATTCTTAACGAGTCTAGCTAGAGCCTGACAAATTAAATGTGTTTTATATCATCCTACCTCTATGTTCAATCCAGGTCTTTCCTTGTGTATGATATTCTTAGGCAGGTAGATGTTTTGCTGTCAAAACTTTATTCCTTACTCTTGACCATCGTTAATAAACTTGTGATGAAAAACATGTTAGGTATACAGGTTAGAGCCGATAACTGCAACCAAACAAAAGTAGTCAGGCCTAGTGATTCAAAACAAGAATTGTGACTTTAAACTTCATTGAAGTAAGAGACATTTTGTTTGTGTGAAAATCACATTGTTGATCATGTTAGAAAAATCCCCAGCCATGCACACTGAAGAAAAGAAAAAAGTATTAACCTCGGCTTCAATGAATAGTTTCCAGAATCTGCCAGAACTTGGGAACTGCGTGACAAGTCGCTCATAAGTCTTCCTTGCTTTATCTATGGGTTGGTTCTAAAGAAAAAGAATGCATTTACATTCCACACTATTTGACATTTGAAGAGGCAAACATGTGGGAAATAAGATGAAATGCGTTGTTTTTTTTTTTAACAATCTATAACCACCTAACCCAAAACCCCTCCCCACCCCCCACCCCATATTCTCAGTTTTGTTTAACCCGAGGAATGCAACTCTGTGTCACTAAACCTGTGCTTCACGAATCAGAATGCTCCATGCGTCAAGGTCATATGGGTTTTCTTCCAACTTCTTCTCTGCCTTCTTCACCTTCTCTGGAATATACTCTGCGGCAGCCTGCAAGACGACACAAAGGCACAGGACAAAATGGTTATGCTGCTGAAGGACTTGCAGGGCACGGTGATGCGTGGGGTGGGAACATAACGTTAAATACAAGCGTATCACATTGAGATGGAGACTAATGATTAATGGAGCCCTGCATTCTTGGCTACGCCCCTGCAGTACGTGATATACCAGCATATATACACCAGCATTGCGGCTATTTGATATATTAAGTAAATCCGTTTACGAACAGTCAACAACGTTTTTCACACTAGCTAGCTACGTCTTTAAAGCTGGCACCAGTATCCAACACCGTGAAAACTAGAACGTTGACTAAGTGGAAATAAGTACGTACGATGACTGGAAGTAAGTACGTGCGATGAAATAAAGTTAACATATAGGTGATTTTAAGTTAGCTCAACGCGTTGGTCACATAACGCTAAATAGCAACAATGCTACAGTTAGCTAGTCAATGTGACGTAAGTGACGACGGGCGAAACTTAAGCTTTACGACAAAACACATAGAAATCACAAAATTTGCAATTTTGTATTACTAGCCAATATTGACACATACAATGCATAATGCAGATACTGCAGCAAAGTTAAATTGCTAACATAATCAAAGAATAGCACACAAGCTAAATTATGCTAGTGTTTCAGTAAGGGCTAGCTTGCCCCTCAGCATAACTGCATGTAGCTACCTGGTCGGCTGTTCCCTCGGTGGACATGGCTTGACGATTGGTCTAGGTTATAAATGTTTTATCAAGTGTATTAACGCTCAAATAATAACGTGACGGCAATTTTAAAAACGACTAAGTAATCGGCATAGCTTCAAATGGGTAGATCACATTGCCTTCAAGCAACTAGCTGCTCAATGGCCTGCCACTATCTCAAAATGGCGTGAAACCTGTGTTCCGCTTTGCCAGTAGCAACAACAATAACACTTCCGGCGCGAATCCTTCAAAATACAACATTAATCTCTACAAAGCTAATCTGACTAAAACACCTTAGATGTGAACAATAACTGTGCAAATTATATGTTGCAATATGATCACACTTTATATTGGAGGAAGAAAGGAATGTATAGGCTATAGGTGGTATACGTTGATTTGCCTGGAATAGTCGCATTCAAATCAGGCGATGCATAATTTTGCCAGACTCATATGGGGATTTCTTTTAAAATTGGGAGCAGAGGATACAGAGGATGTGCCCACTATGTTGTATTAGTCTGTCTATCGTCTATCGTATGTGCTGCACTCTTCTACCTTATGTTCATCCTATTCATTACCACTCCAAAAAGCTAAAGGTGTAAATTATGTACGAAAAGTACGTGTACTGTGTAAAAACATTAGGAAATGTTTTACTATAGTGTGTATATGTTTATGCATGACAAGCACGTGCATTAATTTGGTTCCTATGCAGGTTATCATGTTGGCCTGTAGGCGGCTTCTCGCAGTGGCCATTAGAAAAATACAGACTATTACATTTTACTACCCTTTACCTCCTATCCGTAAGGTGTATGTTATGAACCTATGGTATAGGTGTATAGGACCATACATAATTGTGTTATGGTGATTGAAATCACAAAAATATCTATCAGAAATAAGACAACAAAAGCTTGTTTTGTGCTGCACAATGGTGGTCACCCTGCTGGCCAGTAGGGGGAGACAAATGATAGCCAACTAGAGCGCGCGCTTGTGTGTATCTAGAAACAGACCTGAGCAAAAGACCACAGATCCCTGATCTCAAGTGAACAAGTGTCCTTTTTCACCAGCATTCATCTTGTATATGATTTCTCATATGACACTATTCTGAATGTGATTGCGTTTGAGTCTTGGTGGATCCAACGAAACGAATTTGAATGCCCTGACATGATAGTTGGACAATGTGACGTTGTTAGTTCACTTTTTTTGTCTTCTTTTTCACAATATTAAAGAATATGTCTGTCTAGATCTGGTGTTAAGCCATGCACAACTAACTGGGATGAAATTGGGGGAGGGGTGGAGGGCAACATATCCCTGCTCTCCAGGAAGCACCCTTGTGTTTTCCACGAGAAGCTAAAGAAACATATAGGGGGGGTTCTATATGTGTGGGCTAATCAGATTACCCTATTATCACCACAGCTGTGTTTACTCATGGTGCACCAGGTTAGACAAGAGGTGTTCACACCTGCTTTCCAGCTGACCAGGCCTGGTAGTTGGTTGTCTGTAATTGGGGTGGGGACTGCAAGACAATGCATTTAGGTGGATTAGATTACGGTCTTCTCAGACACCGGGGGTTTATGAGCAGCTTACTTTGTCAGCTGGGTGCCTTCTGACTGTCTGAGCAGTAGACTTCAGCTTGTCCCCCGCCACTAATTTCCTTAAGACC
This sequence comes from Nannoperca obscura, assembly GCA_036024295.1. Taxonomy (NCBI): domain Eukaryota; kingdom Metazoa; phylum Chordata; class Actinopteri; order Centrarchiformes; family Percichthyidae; genus Nannoperca; species Nannoperca obscura. Next base: position 13,509 of record JAVQJL010057788.1, read on the forward strand.
ACTCTGTTGTTGACACTTTGCTAAATAAGTAAGACAATAAATTGTAAGGGGTTATCATTCCGTTCTGCCAATGAATTTTCAGATATAAAGCAAATTTCAGAAACTGATCAATCACAATTAAATTTGTGTAGACATTTGAACAATCAGTTATCAACAGTGTATTTACTAATACAATAAAAATACAGTTTCCTCATTCAGTTGACCTCCTTGCCACTCATTTTTATTATCTGTAAAGCCTTTTCAACCCTATGTTCTAATGCAGAACCTTCAGGTTTGGTTCAATACGGAGAATATCCAGAGGATGTGATTGTCTTCATCAATTTTTTTTCTCTTGACTTGCAGGGGAGTAATTATAGAAAGGCTAAACAAGTGAAATGTACACTGTAACGTCTCTGACCACAGCAGTCCATTATTTTATTACTCATATCCACACATTTTTTATCATGTCTATCTTTAGACAAATAACCTACACAATGTCTATCTTCTCACCAAATATGTCTACTGCATATTGGCATTTTCTTAAGAACATATTTTGTCCAAATTGTCTTTATTGTACTGTGCTGTATTGCATTAATGTATTGTTTTCGATATGTCTCTACCTCTGGATCCTGTATCTTTGTGAATGTATCTACTCGCTGATCGATTATTCTGGTCTGGCCAATACCGTCAGTTCACAAACATTTGCTTGCAGTTGCTAGAGAAAAGGGACATGTTAGAGGCTGGCAGGGCCACGGAATCGCTCGTCGAGTCGGGGTAACGGACACCCTTTCAGAGATGGGCTACTTTGCCCAAAAAGGAAGGAGACGCATTTGAACTGTGTAGCTACAACCTGGGCTCGGTGTGGTGTTTCTGGACGCTCATATGCAGGAGTTATTTAATGTTTAAAATGTGGGAGATGGTGTCGTTCCCGAGAGCGAGCTCTCCCTTCCTGTCGTCTAGGACAAGATGGCAGCAATGCAGGCGAACTGTGCATGGTATGGATATATAAATCCATAACATGTTCAGAGAAGCCCTGGATTATACTTATAGTGACTCTATGTGAAGGTAAGTAGTTGTGTTAAGGCTGTCAAGTGTGATATTACTTTAGCTTAACATTTGAAACGATACTTTAAATGTGACGTAATACAAAGTCATAACTTAGCTACAAACTTAGCTAGCGAGCTTTTGGCTGTCTGGCTGTATAAGGTTTTACCATAAGCTTCATAAATATCTTGCTCTGTCATCACTTTGAGTTAATGAATTTACTAGTGGTGAATTATTTTTTATTATCCTGCGAAACAGAGGAAGCGATGACGTTGGTGGTAATTATAAACGCGAGTGCACTGGACACTCTTAGTGTTTGGTACTTCTGTGTTGTCACGGCGACCCGTTGATTTCTTTTTAACATGTTGCTTAGATCATCAGTTATGTGAACCAACATAGCCGTAGTAGATTTTATTACCGTTAACCTAGGCTAAGTGGACAGTATGGACCGAGGGACTTAACGTGTGAGTGTTGTATTACTTGATACATGTTAGCTAACACATGGCATCGTCGGTGACTCAGTTATCCTAGCCTAGCCTAGCAAAACATTGCAAGATAATGTTAACGCTTCACCAAAATAACAAACTTTTCAATTAATTAATTTACTATAGTTAGATCTTTGAATTTACAGCCTCACATGCTGGATTATACGTGGTCTAAATCTGTACAAGATGTTTATGTCACCTGTTTTAAACTGTAGTTATTAAACTGTAAACTGCGCAATAACAAAGCGGTATATATATATATATATATATATATATATATATATATATATATATATATATATATATATATATATAT
>JAVQJL010057795.1:0-59106 GCA_036024295.1 Nannoperca obscura
GAGAGAGAGAGAGAGAGAGAGAGAGAGAGAGAGAGAGAGATAGAGAGAGAGAGGGCTTCAATTTAGTCACTACATGCGTGAAGAAAGAAAGGGAGAGTTAGATGTGACAGTGAAAAGGAACAGATTCGAAGAGGACGTGCAGCCAATTATCTTGACATAGCCTATCACACACACATCTTCTTGTTCTTTTTATTTATTTATTATTTTACTTAATTGTATTTTTTCCTCATCTCATTATTGAGCTATGAGTCTCTCGTCTCATTATTGAGATGAGACGCTTTGGCAATATTGTTCATCTGACATTCAAGCCAATAAAGCAAAAAAAATCAATTGAATTGGATTGGAAGAATTGCCAGAATTAAAGACAGCAATATCTACAGCACGATATGTAGGTTGTGGATCTTGTTGCCTTTGACTTGCTTGAAAAAGCATTTAAAAACAGTTTCTTTGGGCAGTAACAACAGAAAGCAATATTGTTTCGACTTACAACACAGATTTTAAATGATGAGCCTCTACCAAACGAGATGTCCATTAAAGATAGATGTCCATATAAGTAAAGTGCACTTAGGTATAGGCTTTTCTCCATTAAGGGGGGAAAACGTAAAATGTTTCCTTTTTTTGGATGAGAGCTAGAAGTAAAACCTGAGAAATTAAACATTTCAAATATAAAACATGAAGCACTTTATGTAAACCTCTAATTTGGAAGTCGCTTTAGATAAAAGCATCTGCTAAATGCCTAAATGTAATTTAAAAAAAAAGATTAATAAGAAAATGTTATGTGAAAACAAATTTAAAGCAATCTTTGTTATCTAAAACATTAAACTGAAAAATGTTGAAAAACCAAAATGTTAGAAAGATCATTTTGAGATTATAAAAGATGGGCTTATAGAAAATATTATCAGAGCTCTCCCTGTTCATCTAGGGGTGTTTAAAATACAGTAGTTAGTTCTTCAAAACTCAAAATATATGGATGGAGACCCAGCGAGAGTGTTCTGGAGACAGTTCAGTCGGGTTAAATACAGTTAATATTTACAAGATATTCCAGTGTGCTCAACCAAACGATAAAGAAGACCTTCAAGCAAGGTTTACTCTGCTAAAACAATGCTCTGCTGCATGTGCAGCCAGCTGTGGGTGCTGTGGATTAGTTGATTAGCTCTAAAAATGTAACGGCGTGGGTCGGGGTGTGCATCCAGCTTCATTAGGGTGGGTCATCGAGGGGTGATTCATAGGGCACACGGGGAGAGACGGGGAAGTATGGGCCAGTTCACATCAGGAGAGATTTCTTGCCAGATTTCATCCCTGCGTGTCTCCAGTTGTCTCGTATAACAAAGAGAAGGCCAGTGACGTAACAGAAAGTGTCCCCCTCGGCATTATCAGGTTATATTCTGTCTAAATTACACTTGAGAGATAAGTTCAATCATTCTGAGGATATTGAATTGGTTATCTGTGACATGCCAAAACAGTGGCACAAGTAGAGAAGTCATTGGACTGATTCAGTAATGTGAGTCAAACACAAATTCTGAAAGTTTGCTAACAATAGCCACAAAAAGATGCAGGTCATCCGAGACCAAATTAGGTCGGAGCAGCAAAAATACTGACTGTCTTGAATTCTGTAAAGTTTAGTTTTTATGCTTATGAATTCAACTTTTCATTTGTAGGAGAACTATTGTATTTTTTCTTCTTTCAAAAATCATAGTGCCATTTTCAATCTTGTTGTTACTGTAACAGGTTATAATTAATCTGAAAGTAATATGGCAGGGGATCTCCTCCTTCCCTCACTCTGCAGCTCCTGGAGTCAATTTTCAGAAACCCGGGGGTTAAATCGTGGACTTTGGACAGTGGACAGTCAAGAAAATGGGGATCTGGAGTTGGACTCAATAAGAACTCACAAGGAAAGGAAAGATACAGCAGCAGATCATTTCTGCAGTTTCTACTTTGATCAGTAAATACTCATGTGGTTGTTGTCCGTAGGTTGTTGGTTGTATGTTTCACCTTTTCCATCCAATAAAAGGGAAAATAAACTGATTACTCCCACATATGTACAAATACTCACACACACACACACAAAGCCTAGTATGGCTGCCCAGTGTTTAGATGAAGAATTCTCTCAGCATGACTCACAGCTGCATTCAAAGGGCCGGCCATGTTTGTGTGATTGGAAAGACTTCAGATTTGTTGCTCGAACCTTCTGACTCACTGCGATTCAACAGGACTGCCTCTTGACACATCTCCCTATGGTTGGAGATGCCTTTAAGCAACTGCCCTCTCGCTCGCTTGACTCATCAATCTCATGGTATAGCATTTATGTTAACACCAGAATAAACTGATATGAGACTTACCTATTTGTAGCATTATGACTGCAGAGAGACTTTGAGACACATCATTTACTGCAAATGAGGCTTTCAAAGGCAACCTGCTTGCCATCAACAAGTATAATTACTTTTCATATCAACATAAGAAAAAGACATGTTTTCCAAATGAAAACCAAATGGCTGAGTGTCAAATAACTTCCTGTGCAGCATGTGAATCTTTCAGGTTATGCAATGTTTGTGCAGCTCTTTCCTGTATGAATGTAAGACATAATAAAAATGATTTTAAACATATTGTTTATAGATATTAAACCATATAAAGTATATGTATTTTAGGCTGTAGCCTTGACATGCGCATGGTGTTGTTTACTGTGTATTTTTTGGCCACTTTGGGGCAGCAGAAACAAGCTGTAAAAACAACATCGACATATTATCACCATAAAACAACAACATATGACAACTAAGAGAATCCTAAGAGCAACATTAGCATTCTGCTTGGCCAATGTGAGTCCAATATTCATCCTGTTTTAGCTCTGTTTTGGTCTCCACCAACTCCACCAAAATATCAGAAACAGAATCAGCCAAGTATGTGTAAACATACAAAGAATTATATATATATATATGTAAATATATCGCTGTCAATGTACTTCCACAGAAGTAGACATAACAGCTACGAACAAGTGCTGAAGCTTTAACTGTTGCCATATTTATAGTGTCTACTACAACAACCTAAGTGTCGCCTTGTATTGTTTATGAGTGAGTTTAACAACCAGCAAATGCAGCATGACTGGGTTTCGGGAACGTTCAGCAGATTTGTGTGGTTTGTGAGAGAAGAGTTTATGAAATGGGACAGTTTGTGTCAAGTTCCTGATCCCTGGTTTGAGCGAGTTTTGCATGATACTTCCCAGCTGTTTGTTACCAATCTGGTTTTCAGTTTACATAGGAATAGTATGCAAAGTCGGCACCAGCTTGATCAACACAGTAATGACCAGCTGTCATTTTGACCACGCATGGTGTCATGGGGAGTGTGGCTTATGAGCTGTTGCCAGCCTCCTGCTCTGATCATGGCTCAGCCTGTATAACCAGACTGACCAAACGTCCTCTAGATGTGCATTTTAAGGTCGTTTCATCGAGGCAGAAGCAGAGTGTGAGTCTGTGTGCAGCCTCCATTAGTGAGGAAGTGGCAGTTTGGGTAAATTGTGGGAAGAGGAAAAGATGAGAGGCAACACAAACACTTGTGGGGTGAGGAGGTGATGATATACACCAACTGTTTAGGAGCTTTAGAAGTAAACATGTTACATCCTCTTTTTTTAAAATCTGTACTAATACTGAAATGTAAAAATTCCAATTCCAATTTTGAGTTTTACAGGGGTTATGTGGGCGAAGAAATTGTTACAAACACATTTGTGTTTGTACCAATCAAACCTATGTCATGTGTTTATTAGTGAGCTTCAGAGGTGTTTGTAGGTGGATTTTTTTAACCTTTTAACAAAGTCAGGCTAACTGTTTCCCCCTGTCCAGTCTTTATGTTAACCTAAGCTAACCTTCTTCTGGCTGTAGCTTCATGTTTAGTATACAGACATGAGATCACTCAGTACCGATCTTCTCATCTAACTCTCGGCAGCAAAACTAATGTTGAACTATTCCATTAAGAGCTGGTGCTATGGCAGTCTGTTGCCCATCTTGACTGAACAATTTGGCTTTACAAAGGGGTTCTTTTGGAGTGTCAGCATGCCATGAAGTAAGTTTGCGAAGTCAAAAGAAATAATTGCATATAACCAGTCCCCTCTAACCGGCGGCTGATGGAGATTGTGCTGGTGATAGGGAGACAAAAGTACAATCTGGCAATGTGAATATGGAGCCTCCTCCATATCTCTTCACCTCCTGTCTCGGCTGCATGTAAATGGACTGATTCATCTGTGTCTTGCTGACCTGAGCAATAAAGAAAGAGAAAGGAGGAGGGCGGGGCGGCAAGATATTGCCAAACCACAGCTAAGGTGAGTCTATCAACAACCCTGGGTTTGATGCCAGCAGACCACAGCAACCCAAATCTAAAATACAGTGTGGTGACATTAAACTAAATGTCTTACTGGGTCGTAGGATTTTTCGGGGTGACAATGAGGGCAGTGTCAGCAGCCTGTCATCCCCTGAGGAGGCTCAGTGGGCAGCAGTGTACAGAGAAGAGTACTGCAGTGTACAGCAGTGTTTCAAGAGTAATATATATATAGAGAGAGGCTGTTATTTAGCTCTGAGTCATACTTGCATGGTTTTATTGCTTTCTGAAACCTAAAGCATATTATATATATTTTATGAACAGCTCAACCAAAAACTGATTTTCTTTGTACAGATTGTTCAATTTGAAGAGATTATAGAGGTTGAAAAAACGTATCCCTTTTCCTCGTCTTACCAATTGTTTCCTCGTCTTAGTAGTAGTAAAGTAAGGACAGGCCAAAGTCAGGCAGCACTAAAAGAGCTAAACACAGAGTGCATGTTGGACATATTGACATACATATGTAATACCACTTCACATATCAGCTGTATAAGGTGATGTCAATGTTGCATTCACACTTTGTTTCCGCTGTCCCAAAGTGCTCAATATTCTTTTTATTGCAGGCTTTGAAAAAAAGAGTGCCACCATCTTTAATTCTTTGTGCAGTTTTAGATGTTAATGGTAAAGTGAGAAGTATCCATTGAATAGTTTTATATTATTTTGAGATCATGTAGGGAGAGGTTTCATAAAAATAAAAAAAACGTAAAGTTAAGCTCCCCCTCTCTCCCCATCCCAATCATTTCCGTACAGTCCCTAATAATGTTAAAAATGAAAAGAACCATGCTACAGTCTCCTACAATATGGTAATTCTTCACTTTCTGCTCTAATCTTTATTCAAATTCATTCATAGGAGGCTTCTGTGTCAGTGTGTGTGTGTGTGTGTGTGTGTGTGCATGTGTCCTGGTCTGTACGTAGCAATGTATGAACAGGTGCAGGGGTTTCATTGGGGTTGACGGCATTCATTAAGGCGGGGAAAAAAAAAACGGTGAGACAAAGGACAGCCTCTGGTTGACTTTTTTTTACACTCTGCTGCCCTGGTGCTTAGACATGCACACGCACACACCTACACGTAATCTTACATTTAAAGATCACACACACGTCTCCTTCTCCTGCCCGATTTAAAAGATCACACAGACGATCAGAGAAGTCACATCACAGACGAGAAATCATGAGCACATGTAAAATTCTTTTACAGGAAATTTGCGGAGGAAGATCCATTAAGTGCTGGAGATACATGTACCCATTCACATAGAAATTTCAAAGAAATTCTCCCTGTCCTCTGGCAACATTTATTCTCTTTTGGCAGCAACTGATTGCAGCAATAAACACATCATAGAGATGCAAACACAGAGCTATCATCGAGGCAGGCATGATAAACATCCGAATACTGATCTCGTGAAGTCATTTGCTCTCAAATCGCTGCTGAAACAATCATGTCATACTTCTGTGGAGCCGCTAACTGGCCTGTTGAAGGATGAAAAGTATCAAATTGAAAATGTCAGAATCCCCTTTAAACCATCTGCTGAGGAGAGAACATATTTTTGACCTTTTGTGACATATAAACACTCGGGACATACAACTCTGCTTTATTCTCCATCTGTCTCAAGGGTGTGTTTAGCAGCTGTAACACAAAACACAGTTACATAACAGCCATCATTGTCAGAAAATGCTGCCCAAATGGGATTTAAAATAATTCCGTCATGTTTATGGATTACTTCATATTGTACTGATGAATGTAAGGGCTGTGCATGCTTGTGAATTGTAATGTCTTCGTCCATCTATTTAATCTCAGTTGTCCCACGGGAGCACATAACCATCTCTTTTCCCATTCAGAAGTGTAATTATGAGGAATCGCTGGTTGTCACCTCCTCACAATATTTATTCTTCTTCACTTGCACATGCGTCAGCAAGCTAGCCATCTTATTTTTACAGAGAGATATTTTGTTCTGATGCTAATCTGCCAACCTCTTTGCTACTCCGTGTTTTCTTTCATTTTATTTCTTTGCCCTCTTATCACTACTGTTCCCTCTAACATACATCGTCTGACAGGCACATACACACGTATACCTTAGTGGGAGAAAGTAACGAGGACTTATTCTGTGCTTTATAATACAATTTTAAGATACTTGTACTTTTCTTGACTATTTCTATTATATTCTTTTATACTTTTGACTCCACTACATTTATCTGATAGATGTAGGTTCTAGTTATTTTTCAGATAAAAAATGTACACAAGAAACACATTATAAACTTAAACACTGCATTGATAAAGATTAAAATTTAACTGTCACATTTCAGAAGTCTATAAGTAGCTTCAGAATGTTTCCTCTAGGGACACTGAATATCTGGCAATCCATCATATAGTTGTCGAGATATTTTACTCTGAATGGTGCTAAAGGGGGGTTTAGCAGGGTTTTCAGGGGTTCGATAATTCAGTAGAATTCATCATCTGGGGACCATGAATGCCTGTACAAAATGTCATAGCAATCCATACTGACATTGCCATCCACAGAACCACGCCGATAGCATGGCTAAAAATAAAGGAGATTCTTGTTGCAAACCAGTAGAGATACCAGGGGATTCAGATGCTGGTCCAAACTGACGATTTATATGATGAACTGATCATCTAAATAGAAACAAGAAACAAGCTTTTCTACCAATTCATGAGGTTGCAAACGACAGTCCCAAAATTACAGTATAGAATTAAATCAACACCTTTCTGACACAGTCTCACCAAAAATTTTACATCAAAGCTTCACAAAGTTATTGGCTTGGGTTGTGCAGGTGTTTATGACATTAGGTCCACCCCTTGAATCTATTAGAGTGTCAGTTAAAGCCTGAACCCTCATCAGCAGCAGGATGGAGAATGGGACACAGCAATTACAGTCTGCTGGCCTGCGATCACAGATGTCGACTTAATGACTTAATGACTTAATGTGTGTGTGTGTGTGTGTGATTCTAGCATGTATCTATAGTATTTTGTGTTGGTTTGTCCACTTAAATGTGTGTTATTGTATGCTGAACTGAGAAAACTGAGTATAAAGTTTCAATAAAGTATTCAACTTTTCACCATGGTTGTTTTTGTTGTTTATGGGGTATCTGTGCTCTGGTTACCAGGGTCAGTCTATAATAAAATAAAAAGAATAAGGTTAGGCAGAACTGTGTATTTGTAGAAGAAACAGAAGTCTTTCTAACTGTGTTTGAGTTTATCTTAAAGAACGAGGAGCACTGCTAACTCACCGCAGATCTTGAGTAAACCTGTCTGGAGTTTTCTGTGTGCTTTGGCTCCTTCCTCCTTCTACCTATTACAGGGTGACTCATAGCTTATCACTACTGCATGGAGCCTCTCAAGAAGACACGCTGGAATACACACACAAACACACACTCACAATCACTTGTGTAGTCCTTGTCAAAATGCCAGTAACACTATTTCCAACTCTATCGAGATGATCACTTGGATTTGTGCCTGCCATCTCCCAGTGGACACATAAAATATACCAAAATATACCAATATGGTTGTAGAATGAGGCGAGGTAAAGTGTAAATATGCAGACTGGAAACAATGCGTTAGTCCGTCTCCCAATATCTTCCCCTGGCTCTCAGCCCCAAGCCTATCTATTCCTAATGAATATTAGACGTCTTTAACCTTTAACCTTTTAAGCCATGCTAACACCATGGCTCTTGTAAAGGAAATGTCGATCTGCCACTTTGGTCCAGGCTGAAATATCTCGACAACTACTGAATGGATTTCTTAAATATCTTGTACACACATTCATTGTACTCAGAGGACAAATCCTAAGTACTTTGGTGGTCACCTGACCTTTCCTCTAGCGCCACCATGAGGTTGACATGTCAACAATAATTGGATGGGTTGCCATAAAATTTGGTACAGACATTAATGTTCCCGACAGAGTTAATCTTAATAACTTTGATGATCACATAACTTTTCATCAAGTACCGCCATTATTTTGGTTTTGGACTAAATACTTGCAAAGGTACTGACATTCCCATCAGCCTGAGCTGTACTTTGTGATTAATGCCAATAGCAAATGTCAACATGCAAACATGTTAAACTATGATTTAATAGTGTGAGAAATATATATAATATCTTATCAAGTGAAAAGGCCTCACCAGCACATAAGTAGTGTGACTGAAATATAGAGATAAAGTCATCTACTATATACTACTATAACATATGCACATGTTAAATGAGGCGCTGTGTTTCTGCAGAGGAAACCCCTCAGATGGAGACATGGACGGCTAACTGAATGAATAAATGCAGCCAGGTATCATGTGTCTTCCAGTTTTTCCTTTACTTACATTAACTTGTCGATATCTTCTTGGCTCACTGTCCATCTCTCTGGTGATTTCCTACATAAGCTCATGACCCAGCGTGCACAATGCACAGTTATATGGGATGATTCAACATAATTACTCTCATCTGTAGAAATAGTCACTTAAGCAGCAGCTATGCAAATCCGTTTTTTTTGCATAGCAAATCCCATTTTTCCGGGCTCTCTGGCTGCTGATGGCTCCCTGGTTCTGTGGGAGGATCAGACGAACAGATGTCAGTTATTCATGAGGTCGCTATGTCACAGTGCCTCTCAGAGATGTGATTAAGATTGTGTGGTGCTCCCCCATCCTTCCTCTTAAATGTCACTCTGAATGTTTGGATGCTCTGAGATGGAAACATCCATTTTTTTGCCATTTAGGTTTATCAGATTTAGAAGATGGGAACAATTTGCCCCATGCACACACACATCTATATGTTCATGTGGTGTGTACCCTCTCGTGCATGTGTGCAGGAGGAACCACGGTGTGGCGGTTATCCTGGGAACGTGGGGTGAGGAGGTGCAGTCACTTCAGAGTCCCCAATCTCTACAGCTGTCAATCACCAGAGTGAGGCTGTAACTGGACAGCTTCCCTCGTCTCCAGCTACTGTACACAGGAATACAGAAAGAACAGAAACTAATGGATTTAAACAATTTATTATACTTTTATTGTGTAATATTTTCTTCAGTCCTCTCCTATCCTCTCCTCTACAAAGGGAAATACTGATTACTCTTACAGTTCTCTGTCCATTGTCGTGTCTGTCCTTAGCCTCTTATCCCTCCCACTTGCCCCTTGTTCAGCATCCAGTGTCTGAGGTTTTTAAAACACTACATTTATAAATGATAAAAACACTTAAATGTATGTTAATGAGAACAGTGGGTGACTCAACAGGGCCACTTCACTTTAAATGGGGAATAAACTGAAGTCTCTGTTCTCCTGTTGCCTCTGTTGTATACACTGTAGTAACATTAATCTATTAAATAATATCTCATTGCTGAAACTTCAAACAATAGTGCAGACATATAAAGGCATAGTATAATGTTAAAAAAACACAAGAAGAGACTGGGTGGAAACAGTCACTGCTCCACATCAAGGCTGGCCCATCTTATCATGCAACAGTAAAGGTCTGACAATCAAATCTGTCCTCCACATCCATGTCCCTGTGTTATGGCTGCTCTTTATTATTCTGCAACTCATTACCTTAACCAACGATACAACTTTGCCCTTGAACAAAGCGATGAACATGCACTTTCAAGCATAAAGACACAAATGCAAAACAACACCCACCCATTCATTCACAAACCATCAAAACCACAACCACTTTTTTATTTTCATTTCTCAGTCCTTAAAGAACAGAAGAATAAAAATAATTTATAAAATTTGGTTAAAATCTGTCCAAGCTGATGGTAAATTGTCCTAAAAGTGACTGCTCAACACTGATGGTGTTGATTGATGCTTGTTTCAGTCGAAGGGAAAGGAACAATGTTATTTTCATTATACACTTTTTTGTATGTTGTAACTCATTCATTACTTACATACTTGCATTTTATCTCAACAAACGTGCACACTCACACACACGCACACGCACACGCACACACATACTGCTGTCTCTTCCCTTTTGAATTCAAATAATACAAGAGAATACAAAAGTATCTTGTGTTTCATTTTTTATCAGGCAGTGAGAGACCAACAGGGTTTTCATCTGTCAGGCACTGCCCCTATTGCTGTCAAATAAATTGCACTTTTGTGTCTCTTCTTCTGTGTGTGTCAAGTCCAATATGTTTGATCATAAAGCCTCTAATTTAATTTTATCTTGTGGCCTCTATAAAATTTCAGTAATGTTAGTTTTCTATTTTAACAGCGCTCTCAGCAAACATGTGATGCGGAGGTGGTGAGCATCTGTTATTTACACAATGACCAAGACTTTGGTGGTATACTTTGATAATAAGACTTTGTGCATCTAAGGAGCCTGATAACACAAAAAAATATATATTATACTCATACTTTCTCTAATTTACCTGCCATGATTTCAATTGCTGGTGTTTATTTTGTGTATACGGTCCACTTGATAACACCCATGCATTTTATTTAAAAAGCCTGACATTGAGGGAAGACACTCCAGGTAGCAGATGAATCGTGCAGACTCTGACTTACTCTGAGGTGACTGTTTCATTTGTGCCAGTAATTTTAATCTTTGAAGCCATGCACTTCCGTGTTCACAGTAATAAATCACATACAATTGTACGGGTAAACATATCTGTCACTTTGAGCTTGTGTGATATCTTTGTTGAGCTGACTGTTATCTGTGGGTGTGACATTTTTAGCTTTGCTAATGGCCTGGCTCTATAGATGTGTTTGGCCACCATTGTCTTTGGATCAGACTGAAACATCTCAACAACTGTTGGATGGAATTTTGTACAGACATTCATGTCCCACAGAGGATGAATTTAATGACTTTGGTAATCCCAATATTTTCCCCGGGTGCCCTTTATTTCAAGTATGAGATAGTTTTAGGTTTTAAGGGCAAAGCACTTTTTTGTCAAAAAAGAAAATAAACTCTTATGTACAAGGTGTTCAAGTTATGTGTAACTTAAATATTTTTCTCAGATCTTCTCAACATTGCAGATAAAACTTTCAAAGTGTGTTACTGTAGAAAGAATAAAGCAATTTTCCTGCATTACTGACAGCTAAATTATAGGTTTATTTGAAGAGTGACAGACTTTTAATGCTTTTTGTGATATTTCACATATTATTCTGCCACATCAAACGTTCCCCTGTGACTTTATAAGATGTGGTGAGATGTGTGTCTGTGAATGTGTTCACCCCTGGCAGGTGTACCGTTAAGTGAAATTACTGAATGTGAGTTGATTAGAGTAAACAGATTAAGTCTTCATGTTCTGCCTTTCAGGTTACATCTGCCTCCCATCAATTAAAGTATAATCTAACGGAAGAAATCCCAGGTGAGGGCATGCCTACAGGTGTGTTAAAGAGGCATTCAAGGCACACGCATGAAAGCAGGAGATTATTATGAAGAAAACTTTGACTAAAAGGTGAATGAATAAGAGATGGTGGTGTGTGTGGGGGGGGTTATAGAGAATAGGTCAGCAGACGAACAGGACTAATGGGAGCAAGAGAAGGGTAGCAGGAAGATAAACTGAGACTGAATGAGATTTCTTTTTTAAATGAGAAGATAGACCAGTCAAATGACTCTGCAAGGTCAGGGGCAGGCCACAGTCAAAGCACAGTCATCTGTTTGTATGAGCTCGACAGGCTGATGATACTGCTGGGCAGGCCTAACACAGCTGCAGTAACAGCTTTGGGGCTCATCGCTTTAAGACAACAACATAAAAACATTATCTGCTGATGTGGAGTTTGATGTGGTGATGGTGAATGAACGGGACTTTGTGTGGCTGCTGCCTGGCAACATGACAGAGTTGCTTCAATGATACAGTCACACCCTCCTATAAAAAAAGAGGACAAATTAAAAGACATAAATCAGTCTTACAGAAACAGATAAATCAATGCTCTGCGTCTGTGTTTATGACATGATGTGTGTGTGTGTGTGTGTGTGTGTGTTTGTGTTTGTGCGGTTGTGTCCTTGCGCATGCACACTTTCCTTTGTGACAGGTAAGAGATTGAGTGCTGCAAATGAGACAGGATGTTTTCCCGCTATGTGTCCCTCCAGAGAGTGGTGCACATGCTGCTTCAGCATCACTCCAATCAATTTGTCACTATACTCTGAGTAAACTGATTCATCTCTTTAAGGAAGGAATTCATTTTAAAAAGTTTTAAAGCCACAGGACTCCTGTGGGCTTTAAAATGCATTGTGTATATTTTTTCTCCAAAAGTCTCAAAAAGTGATGTTTTCTGGTGGGACAGCTGGGTAATATATTCAAAAGGTAAAGGAGAATTTGAAAGGAGCAATTTAAAATGATAGCGATAAAAAAATGATTAATTGGAGATAGAGAATGTAAAGACCGAGATGTCGGTTTAGCAAGGACGTTCCAAGCAACCATGCACAATTGAATTCAAAACTCCTTGCCTTGAATCCAAAACCGATGACCTGGAGATCCGGGGCAGGAGAAAGAATCTTTGGCTCTTCTGCCAACACGTTTTTCGACTGATACCGAAGTGCTTCCTCAGGTACTTTGCAGGATGAGAAGAATAGAAATGAATTATCTTGTTAATAAATGATTTGTGGTATTCATTAATATAGCTCAGCAGTATTTCAGCTTATTGTGAGGCCAGAGACTCCAGCTATATATAATACGTAAAGACAACACAATCAGAAGGCATACAGGAACAAAAGGTAGAAAGCATAAGTTGAAGTAAACCACACCAGACCATCACGACTTTGGTTGTAATTCTGTCTTGTTGTTATTCTGCTCCAAAGATGCCCCTCGACTGGTGCTGCAGTCAAATCCGATCTCTCCTCGGGATGTGATGAAATAAATTGAGTGTGAAACGTATCAGATTTAGAGAGAGCTGAAACAGCACAGCTGAGTGAGCTTATACTGACTGGCTCACCACTCTGTGTCACTGATTTTATTACTGCCAGGCACACGTGCACGTGCACGCACACACACACACACACACACACACACACACACACACAAATCAAAACCATACACTGATAAGAGGTGACAGGTATCTAATTTAATTAACAGCGAGGCAGAGGGTCAGTGTAAATGGCTTAAAATGCTGAATCATACTTTAGTATAATGTAATAAAGATGGCATAAACTTGAACGCTCAGCCTTGTCGTATTGTTCAGTGTTGGGTAGGTGTCTGTCTGGAAAGTGAAGCTGCATGTGACTGACTTTTACCTGCACTGTAACTGCCAATTAAGTTTTACACAGACAGAAGACGTTTTCAGTTAAGTAAAGTAAAAAGTGAAGTTAATAAAAAATACAACTATTCTAAAAAAGGTACAGAAGCATAATGTGCAAAATGTTCTTTAAAGTTAAAAAAATTAAAGTAGAAGCAACAGAACTGTCTGATCTCCTACCCATGTGAAATCAAAATGTCAATACTCATTCTCACAATCATACTGTTCAATCAGCTATGCCTCATAGAGGTTAGTGCACATTTAACCTCCAATAACAGATTGTTTGGCCACTTGGGAGTAGCTGAAACAAGTTTTCATTTGTCGTTGGTACTGAGCAGGTAGTGTACAGCGAATCTTTTCAGCTTTTTCACCAAAGACAGCTGCCTGCTGGCCCCTGATAAGAGAAGTGAGATTGAACAAAAATAGTAAAATTGCAAGTCAAGCTGAAACCCACTATTAACAAAGTAGAGCAGAGAAGAACTGCATGTCTGGGTGATAATTCTCTGTAGAGTCAATACTACAAGCGAAAATACTGAGCCGCTAAATGGAATATGTGCTGTATTTAGGTGTAGTGATTAAAATTCAGGGAATGGATGGATGGAGGTAATTTGTTGGAAAAGCTGTTAACATGATTGAGACATTTTGTCACAGCATTGTCAATGTGTAATTAGTCACACCCAGATCACCATGAGCTCTTCTCTTCCCAAGTGCATGTGTTTTCTACTTGTAAGCTATGCATCATGGCACTTTAAAACAAAATAGCTTTTGACACTGAATTGAGACGAGAGTTGCTCTAAAACAACTCTACAACAAAACCTTTGTCTTAAAATCTTTAGAAAAAATGTTTTCCCCCAAAAGGTAAAAGATAACAATGTCAGTTATGTCCTGAACAGATTTCATGATGAGCCACTGCATGAATGTTAGTTTGAAGAAAATAATCTAATGCAGAACATTGTCCCCCTTCCTAGTTACTCACTATTTAAAGGACATAATGATGCACACCTGTTTTTAATTATCACTCATCACCACAGTAGTTAGTTGTGACCCTTCAAACTGTTTAGGTTACCCTAAACCTGTGTAAACCAAATAAATCTTAAACATTTGTTCTATCATTTGTCTGATTTCACTGATAAATTTAAGTGAATAAAACAAACTAAAATGAATGATTTAACACAAACTAAAGATGTTGGGGAATATGCCCAGTAAAAACAAAAGAAAGCATTTATTTCACAAACTAGCTTTATACTTGTCAATATGTCCTCGTGGAATCATACAGAGAACAGCAAAGGCCCCAAAATTGAACCCAGGGGGACTCCATAATTAATTAACCCTAGACATTTATGTCCTCTGCTAACTGTTCATCAAGTGCAAAGTTTAATTTGGCCAATACTTTGATTTATGCTGTACATGTTTAATACTCTACATGGTTAGTGCTGGTTAGACAAAGTTGACATGCTAACATGCTAAACTAAGATGGCAAACAAACATTATAACTTCTAAACAACATGTTCACATAGTCATTTTGAGCATGATAGCATGCTGAAGTTGACATGCTGCAGTGCCTAAGTACAGTCTTCCAGAACCATTAGCATGGCTGTGGACTCAATGGGAAATCAGTGAAGAATGTACAAAATATTTAAAAACGTTACATTAATGAGGTGCTAAAAAGTTTTATTTTTTAAAGATAAACTAAGAATATTTTCTACATTGTATTCAGTAAAGCTTTGTTTTAAAAATTTCAATTTAAAAATTGCTGAGTGTGTTGGTTAACAGACAGGAAGGACTATTTACCTGGTATGCCAAATGTAAAACTTATCAAAGACCAAAGTCTAGGATATAACTCTTGTGGAAATACCAAAAGCAATAAGTACATTGGTTCACAAGTGTCCACATGAGGAATGTATAAATGAATTACACTGGAGTAGTGTAATATCTATCTATAGGTTTTTTTGTATCATCAAGTGAGAGCAAGTTACTGGGTGTGATTGTTTTTTCCCTCTTATGTTTTGAAGTGAGTGGATTAATTAAAGTCCTAAAGTTTCCATCTCTCGTATTTATCTTGAACCATGGTGAAGGTTAAAAGGTTGTGAAAACACAGACAGAAAAATAATCAGAGTTGAACAAACTCCCTCAGACCTACCGTACAGTGGGGTGTGCTTAATCTGATGACAGACATTAATTCTCTCCAGGCAGTTCAAGGCTTTAAAAGAAAAGAAAAACAATACTAGCACTAGATTACTGTTCTGCCCCACACCACATCCATGCTCACAAAGACCAAAGGGTGCCGAACCTCTGACAACACGTCAACTCCTCCATAACATGTGTTAATCTTCCCTGCTCCTTCTTATTTCCTCTGATCTTCTGTGAGGAGATGCGAGGCTCCTGCCCATCGCCTACAGCATTTGGGAGAAACCACAGCGCTTTAGAGCTGCCAGAAATAATATTATGCTGTAATTCCATATTCCTTACTTTCTGTGCAAAAATATCAATTATACTTCTGAGACTCCCTCTGGATATTTTGCTTTCAACAAAATTAAGTTTACATTGTTATTCACACAATATAAGTACAATAATTCTCTGCAGTTTTCGTTTGCACGTTTCATTTGTCCTCAAATCTCATCAAGAATTCCTCCTCTTCTGAATTACTGCACTTTATTACTATTTATTCCGATATGTTGCTCTGTATTTTCAGTTTGCGTGTGGGTTTGGAAATACATATATTTGCTTTCTTCATATTTGCTGACAGATATGAGAGTTGTATCGATCTTCTCATCTAAATCTCAACAAGAAAGCAGCTATTTCCTAAAAATCTTAAACTATTCTGTCAAGATTAATTAAGCAGATTGGATTGCTGCTATGTCAGGAACATCACACACTTCCACCCCCACCACTTCAGCTTCAACCCCTCAAAAGCCATGTTGTGGACTGGCCAAGCAGCAGCGCTGAAGCAACATCTCCTGCAAAGCTTTTGTCAGCTAGCTGAACATATTGAAGTAGTGTTTCTTTCTTTGGACTACCACTGTTAGTTTCAAAAAAATGCACACATCACTTTCCAGTCTTGTCATCACAAGCTATATTTAGCTTTTATAAAGGGCCAGGTTGCATTAGATCTCAAAGTGCAAACAAGAGCTGCTTGACTTTCAGACTGTGGCTGACCATTTTGGGAAGGTTTTAAAAGCAGTGGGTAGATAGCCTGAGTATTACTTCTCCTTCACTTGATCTCAGAGGAAAACATTTCCGTGGAAAGGAAATGGTTTTAACCCGGGGGTTATTGTGTCTCCTCCAGTGCTCCAATGCTCCAGACACAGCTCACCTAAAGCCTTCACTCAGAGGTGCCTTGCGGGCTCTGCAAGCAACACAGTGACTCAAAACAACACTTTATGCCTGTCTCTCCTGGTATTAAGTTCGATGCAAGCTAGTAAAAAGGAATGACAAAAAGAGAAGAGATCAACTGTGTGTTTGTGTGTGCATTTTAGTGATAATGTCACATGAAAGTAGAGGTGAGAAAGTATAAATGCAGCACTAACCATAAACACATAACCTCCTGTGATGAAAGGAAACAGGATAAATGTCAGCAAAATCGAAATGTCACACTGAACATGTAAGAGCTCGTCTACTTTCGGAGACTTTTAAAAGGCAAATTGAGAGGCATAGCAGCTCCGTGACAGTCATGTTCTTGCCGCGTGCTGCATGTCTCCCAGGTCCCACTGCTGTTTCTGCGCCTGCCTGACACCGATGTTTACATATCTGAGATGACTGTCTTCCTAATAAAGCCATGACATAGTGAGACAGGACTCTAGCCATAGGCAGGGCCGGATAGGGATGCTCCACTATGTCTGAAGCAGTTGTGTTGGGTTTAATATACTTGTACACCAAATCCAACACATACACATATTCTCATTCTTGCTCTTGTCTGGATTACATTTGGCCTGTCGATGACATTATCTCCATGTTTGATTATGTATCTATGTAGAAAAACCCTGAACAATCAGCATTCAGATTCAGTCCAAATGGAGGACCAATCTGATCTCTGCTGGCTGGATTGTGGGCGAGTGGGTTTAATCTGTGGCACCGTCTGGTTGTCAAGTCCCTCTGGACAGAACTGATTAATTCTGCTCTCTCTTACTATATCCTGTAGTTTGCGTGCTGGTGTCTTGGGCTACGCAGCTAGGTCTAAAAAAGAAAAAGAAATATCAGGTCTAACCCTTTTTGGCAGAAACGATTCGTAAACCAAGTTGTTTTTCAATATAACTCTGCCCTAAAAAAGAAAATCACACAATAACTTCAAATTCAAAGAGTTACTAATCAGACTTTTAAAAATATTATGCCATAGAAATGTATAATCTCCATGAAATCAACCTGCATGGACTACACAATGTACCGTGCTAAAATGTTACTAGTCTAGCTCAGCAGAACTGCCATCTCAGCTTGACTCCCTTAAAATCAGATATGTAAATATCAAAACTACTGGGGCGTCCCAGTGGAGCCAAGGACTACAGACCTGTGGCACTGGCCTCCCACATCATGAAGGCCCTGGAAAGACTCGTCCTGGAGCAGCTCCGGCCCCTGGTCCAAACATATTCGGACCCTCCCTCTACACCCTCTGTTTCTTACTGTACTGATTCTTTTTTCAATAACTTTATCGAGCATTGTAACTGTATCAAAAAGCAATTTCCCTTCTGGGATTAATAAAGTATTTCTGATTCTGATAAATAAAAAGCTGAATTCAGAAGCAATGAAACACAACCCTGCTCATTTCAATGCACTCAGGTGTTGTGCTGTTAAGGACTTGCTTATGCTTGTGGTGGCTAATGTTAGCAAATGCTTGCAAACTTCAGTTATTTGCTCTCAGTCAGGTCACCTAATGGTGGATTCTTAAAGTTGCAGAAAAATGTGTGGGCGGGATTTAATTACAAAGGGGGATTTAAATCAAATCCTTCAGATGTTATTGGATTGCTCAGACGTGGGCGTGGTTATGCAAAAAAGGCGTGATATGGACCTCCACCCACCTCTCCCTCACCTGCCATGTTAGATCAGGAGAAGAAGGATAAGGGTTAATTGAATAACGTAGACCTAAAATATATTCTTCACAAAATCCAAATATTCACTTCATGCTATGATATTGCTCTGCTAGCTACCGGCTAGCTGACAGTGGGCTTAGCCAGCACCATAAATCACATCTGATTGGATACTTTTATGTAACCACCAGTTGAATAAACACATTTATTTGTGATTGAGTTTTTATTGTATACTACTTGAGCTGTTTATTGTTCTCAGATGTTTATTACCCTGGGGTGGGTTGGAGGGTTAACTACATCATAATTCATCAAAAAGCGCATTAGCCAACATTTTGACCTGACAAAGTCAGTGTGCAGGTGTTACTCTTTTCTGAAGTTTCTCATATCATGACTGTTATTTCAGTAAAATGTCTTTATTTCAAAGGTCTGTTGGACATCCTATTAAGAATGTTAGAATTAAAGGATACCAACATTTATCATGTCAGTGTGATGTCTGTTATCTGATCATGTAAGGATGCGATTGCTTGCAGCTCTAGAGGTTGTCATGACAGCTTTTTCTTGTTTTGTATTCTGACGTGAGGTCACATCTCGGGGGGGCGGGGGGTTCTGGCTTCCATTGTGTTAAAAATGTTATGCAGTCCTCACCACAATCCAGTCACGACGCACGTATGGGAAATGTAAAGATGCAGAAAGTAAAAAGGTAATGCTGACAGTGCATTTTCCTCAGGAGATGCATAATAGGCATTTTTAGGGCAGATGGATGTCCGATGCTCAGAGATGTAAAATGTATAGTTTTGCAAGGGATGTAAAAGCCCCTTTGTTCTGAAATGAAGGCTGGGCGCCAATGCAGAAGCTTAGTTCAGACGTAAAAATGAATTGTATATTAACCCGAGGGGTTCTGTGGAGGCAGCGCTGAAGGAGGTGGTGGGGGTAGCTTAATGGTGTTGGGGTTAAAGGGACTTTCCCCTCTAACCACAGCCGTTCTCCAGCTCCCACCACTGCCTCAGACAGCTGCCTTCACAGCCTGCTTCGAGCTCGGCCCACACACACTTAATTCACTCGGTAGTGTTAAGTTGACTTTGCTATAAACCCTCTGCGTCCAACTTCACACTCTAGCTTTCCAACGCAGCTGCTCTACCTCTTCTGCCAAGTCGGTTTACCAAAGCATTTTTCATGTACTTCATTCTGCTATGGCACTGTCAGCTCCTCAAACTACACGATTCACAGCACCTCACGTCAACATTAAATCTGGCCTTAAATCAGTGCTGCTCATTTGCTGCATAATTATCAGGTGTTATTTCAAAGATGCTGCTTTTTCTTTACCCCTCATATTCTCCTTTTATGTTCAAAGGGAGCGTTAAAAATGCAGCATGCTAGCTCCAGGTTTTTGGTGCAGACAAACTCCACATTTTTTGTTAATTCTTCTTCAAAATACCTCTTAATACCACTGTCATGTGAGAGTTGCACCGATCATTTCATCTAACTCTCAGCAAGAAAGCAAATAGGCGTATTTACCAAAATGTGGAACTCTTGCTTTTCTGTGATGCAACACGCTAGCTCCAGCTTTTCATTGTAGATAAACTCCACATTTTCAGTTAATTCTTCATCAAAGCTAGTTTAAGAAAATCTTATTAGGAATAGACATTTTGTTGAAATGATATCTTTAAAACCTTTTTATATGGAACAAGGCTAGTTCCCCCTGCTTCCAGCCTTTATGCTAAGCTAAGCTAATCCTCTGCTGGCTGTATCTTCACATTCACATGTTTTCCTCTGTACATTTTTTTCAATTGGCGTACTGACCTTGCATCGTCTGAGAGACGGCCTCTGCTCACCTTTTTGCTTCCACTTTCACCAACACCTTTCCTTGTTTTTGATAGAGGTGCCCTTTTCTAAAGATTACTCTATGATCAGGCCTCTATCTCCTGTGCCTTTTTAATAACGTCACTACAGTATTTCTGCAGAAGTCCCACTAAACTGCTTCTTTTGGTTTACATTGTTCCCCATATATACAGTAGGCAGTACATTTACATTTTCACTTTTTAAAACTTGTGCATTCTTGCATTTCCAAACCACTCCACAAACTGAGCCACTGTGGGCCATTTCCTAACATGCAGTATGAGTCACACGAGTCGAGCCAACAAACCAAGCTGAGAACAACAGAACTGAAAATCTGGTGGTCTTAACTTTTCCATAAACTCATTATATGAGGATCAGAAATCGTACTGAAATTGCAGGAGTGATGCACAAGGGTTTCTGCGTTGCAATGACTCATTTGTTAAATGAAAACCTTTCTGGATTGTTTATCTAAAGACCAATATAATTAATATATAAAGACCAATGATTATCTGATTCTGAAAGTAAATAAATCTCTTCTTTCGCCAGGACACGACTGATGCAGAGCTTCAAAGAATCCCACTCCCATGAATCCCTACTTTCTCCTAGCAGTGCTGCTGAGGCTTTGGACCTAGTTTTGGACGAAGATGCCATAATCAAACCTGTCCACTCTAGCATTTTAGGACAAGAGTATTGCTTTGAGGTGTGTTGTGTAATCTTTTCATTCTCCCTTCCCACCTGCCTACTAATGGACTTATTTTTTAAACTTACAGCACTATATACTTCTTTAGCCAACTAACCAATTTAATTGAATTTGTTAAAATGTTCTGTGTATGTAAATACATCAAATCAGGTGCAACTACAAATCTACTTTTCACCTCTCTGCCAATTTAGATAAATTAAGCAACCTTGTGGTTTCAGGAATTTGTTTTAAAATGATAAGTCCATTGACAGAAAATTAATAGGCAACAGTTTTAAATCGATTAATTGAGATTCTTTGGTTCCAGCTTATGAAATGTAAAAAATTGCTGTTTTCACCTGTTTTATATGACTGAAGCTTTGAGAAATCATAATGGGCATCAATGGGCTAACTGATTAATCAAAAAAAACAATCAACAGATCCATTGATAGTGAAAATAATTGTTAGTTGCAGCCTTATACGAAATATTGTATAATAATGAATATACTATAATGCAGGTGACCACCAATTCAGGGACAAAATGTTTTGCCTGCCGTTCAGCTTCAGAGAGAGACAAATGGATTGAAAATCTGCAACGAGCTGTCAAACCTAACAAGGTAGATACAATAGATTTTTTCATTTTACATTCCACTAACCTAAAATGATCTGACACCTGGTGACCTGTTATTTCATCAGCAGATCCAAGATGTAACATTACGAACTGATGTAGATAAGGACTGTTCTAATGCGGTAACAGAACTCCTCGTTCCACTTCCAGGACAACAGCAGACGAGTGGACAATGTGCTCAAGTTGTGGATCATTGAAGCTCGAGACCTTCCAGCTAAGAAACGCTACTATTGTGAGCTGTGTCTGGATGACATGCTGTACGCACGCACCACCAGCAAACCCCGGACGGACACCGTCTTCTGGGGCGAGCATTTTGAATTTAACAATTTGCCTACCATACGTAGCCTTCGTTTGCACCTCTACAAGGAAACGGACAAAAAAAGACGCAAGGTAACGTATTCTGGGTCAAGAAACATATTATCGCGCTACAAATATTGTAAAAAAAGAAATGTTTTCTTTGTCATCTAGGAGAAAAGCACATATCTTGGCCTTGTCAGCATCCCCATCTCCAGCATCACCGGCCGGCAGTTTGTGGAGCAGTGGTATCCGGTGATACAGTCTAGTGTCTTGTCCAAAAGCGGTGGTGTTGGAAGTGCCAAAGTCATCAACGCCTCACTACGTGTCAAGTCTCGCTACCAGACAATGAACATCCTCCCGATGGAGCTATACAAGGAGTTTGCGGAGTACATCACCAACAACTACCGAACACTGTGTGCAGTGCTGGAGCCGCTGTTGAGTGTGAAAAGCAAAGAGGAGGTGGCGTTTGCGCTGGTGCACATCCTTCAGAGCACAGGGAAGACAAAGGTAAACAAACGGGGGGAAAACGTAACCTGATTGCGTGTCATTGTTCCATAAATCATGGCTGCTCATGTCTCGCAGCTCTCTGTATGATCTGAAGGTTTGTTTCAATAGGCACTACTCCCTTTCCTTCGAATATATTCTCTGCTGAACTGAAAATGTAATCCCTTTTTCAGGAGTTCCTGTCTGACATGGCGATGTGTGAGGTGGATCGATTCATGGACCGTGAGCACTTGATCTTTCGTGAGAACACGCTAGCTACAAAGGCTGTGGAAGAGTACCTCAAACTGATAGGTCACAGATACCTCAAGGATGCTATAGGTAAGGCTGCTGTAGATTAACCCAACCGTGCATCACTGTGTATGTAATCTCCAGTGGCCTGAATGAAAGGAGTATTTTAAGTGTGTCAGACGAAGTTAAATTCCATCATAAGCAACACCTGTCATTTAATGTTGAGATTGTTTGATCTTTATTTGTGAGATATTTCTCAATTGTTGAAGCAGTATTTTAGAAATAGTAGTCTATGAAGAACTATCAAAATGTTACATCAACAAACAGGAACTGTGCTTTAACAACAACATAAAATGCAAATTTCTTCTTTTATTCTCATGCAATGAAAGAAAAATAAGAATAGTAGCTGTTTGAAGTTGTTTTTTTTGCTGCACACATCCACAATCCAGTATACTGTGCATCATACAAAGAGACATACCAGTGACTTTTCATGTTTTATCCCATTTATTTCAAACCCTGTATATTTTATTTATATTTTTATGTTTTAATATTGACTTCTTTCAAACAGCCATTTATTAATCCACATTTTAGATCATCTTAACATTTTCATATACTGTAAACCATCTCACACAGTAGCTTTTTTAGAATAATACTTTTATTTTATTCCTTGTAGGAGGAAAAATGACATTTTGATGATGGTTTTTATTCTCAGTAACTTTGAGAGGCACAGCTTATGCACAACTGTGTCCTCCTTATCCATCTGTTGAAGTAGTTTAGGGTTGATAATTTATTCATTACACGTGAAATGTTTTGGGAAACGATGACACTGTTGATCTACAACTTGCAGGTGACTTCATTCGAGCCTTATATGAGTCTGAGGAGAACTGTGAGGTGGATCCTATGCGTGTCCCGCCGTCCGTCCTCGCTGACCACCAAGCCAACCTTCGCATGTGTTGTGAGCTGTTACTCTGCAAGATTATCAACTCTCTCTGGTCAGTTTTTCACCATTTCTACCCCTCAGAAAACTGTATATGTAGTGATTGGTGCCATGTAGGGTCTAAAACAGCCTGTTAAATGAAACACTCTGTCTGGTGCCCATTTAGTACACGCCAGTCACTCACTCACCTTTCCGAGTTCCCACATTTCCTGAAGGCAGCAAGGTCTCAACCTTCTTTGTGATCCAGTAATTTATGAGTAACAAAAATGAAAGCTTTCTTTCTCCCAGTGATATAATCATGTAAGACATAATAAAAAATGGTTTCATAAACGAATTCTCCATCTGGAGCAAGGTATGGTCCAGTAATTTCCCGTCTGTTTTAGTCTGCTGACCTTGCTGAATGTCTTGTTTCAGCATATTTCCCCGAGAGCTGAAGGAAGTTTTCGCCTCGTGGAGAGCCAGATGTGCCGAGCGTGGAAGAGAGGATCTGGCCGACAGCCTCATCAGCTCCTCCCTGTTTCTTCGCTTCATGTGCCCGGCCATCATGTCCCCCTCCCTGTTCAACCTAATGCAGGAGTACCCCGCCGAACGCACGTCCCGAACACTAACTCTCATAGCCAAGGTGATGCAGAACCTGGCCAGCTTCAACAAGTGAGTCTCCGTCATCCCCTGTCCTCTTAACACTAGCAAAGACATAATTTGATTCAGTTCATTTTTAGATCTATGGACGCTGACGCTTGTGCTAGGTGGGATGCATGTCACAGAGTAACATCACGGAAATAGAAGCTTGCAGCTTTGACTGCGAGGGTATAAACTGTTACTCACCCACAGTGAGCTCCATGGCTGAGACACATTAGTTCCTACCCTCACTCTGTGCTCCTTGCTGCCTTTTTCTTTTTTTTGGAATATTAGAACATTTCTACTGGCTTAAATAGGCACCTATAATTAACATATCAGTGTTTGGTGGCAGTTTAATAGACTCTACATTTCAGGAACATTGGCTAAAATACTAGGTTATGTTTTGATAAAATATTAACGCATGATACCCAATAAGTTAATTAATCATTTAGGTTAGTCGGTACAAATACAACAGTTTTGCTGGATGTGGAAGAACTCACCTGCGATCAGCAACCTGGATACTGTTAGAATTACACAATTACACAAACAGGGATATTTTGTTTAAAATATCTCAACTATGATCAAAACCAAGATTTGATTCCAAATGAGCAAAAAAACATTTATATTGTTTCACACACACCAAACAACAAAAAGGGCAATCACTGTCCAAATACTTTAAGTACGTTTTTTTTATTTACATTATGACACTCCTGTACTGTAAATATTAGATAATTCCACCGTACAGTATGTTTCCATGTCTTCATGCATCCTGTCATCGTTGCCTCTGCAGATTTGGACCCAAGGAGGAGTACATGTATTTCATGAACGAGTTCCTGGAGATGGAGTGGGGCTCCATGCAGCAGTTTCTTTATGAGATTTCCAACATGGACACTGGAGGAAACGCTGGAGGGTTTGAGGGCTACATAGACCTCGGCAGAGAGCTGTCCATGCTCCACAGCTTACTGTGGGAAGTCATGGGCCAGCTTAGTAAGGTAGGTGGAATAACTGAAACATAAAATTAAACATTTAATAGGATTTCTTTTAAAATGAGGTTCTGCAGTTTTCGATTTCAGACACGGGATGAATGTTATTTGAAACTGAGGTTTTAATGGAAACTTTAATATTTAACTCTAGTGCCTGCACTGTTAATTCATTGAAATTTTACTGTAGCTGTAACATAATGAAAATTATGAATATTTTATGCTCACCCCTAAATTGTCTCATAGGGTTGACAGATGTGTAACTTTTGTTGTGTGTGTGTGTGTGTGTGTTTTAATTTCATGAATGTTTACTGAATAACATTTCCATTTTATTACTGAATAAGTAAGCAAGTCATACATGTATATATTATATGTACGTGGATATATAGGTTTCCAACTTCTGGGGGATGGTCCAGGCCTGGGCCATAGAACATTTGCTACTGCACTACTTAAAACGCTGAATAGTTGGAATATTCGGGATGCACCGATCCAACTTCTTTTCTCTCCATACAGATTCCCATACCCGAGCTAAGGCTGTCTGCCAATACTGAGTACCGATCCAGAACCATGCCCTTTATCCCAATATTAAATATGTATGGCACATTACATGTTAAACACGTGACAAATGTGTTTGCAGAAAATGGTCGAAATGTTCCCTTTAGAAAAACTACATCGAATTCATTTTTGGTAACCGCTAACCCTGAATGCTGCTGCCAATACGTCCTTCACATTAACATTTAATTGCAATAATTGAATGCAGTTATTATCAACTGTGCCTTTTTACTTCTTTATCGAGTTGACAGCTCATGACTGAATGGGCGTAACTAACAACTGAAAGCTGAAACTTGTAACAACAATGGGGAAAAAAGGATTTAGTGTGAATTGGTGACTTACAGTTGGTGCCTGTACCTACCCAATGGATTGTATCAGGCATCCCTATTTATTATCATAATAATATAAAATAATACCGTTATAGGCTATTTGTGTCTGCCTGTAGTTCATCTTTTCTTATGCCTCCCTGGCAAGCGCACAACAGGTCAATGACTTTGAACTAAAGTACATCAGTACATGAGGTACATTGCCTAGATGGCTACAACAATATGATCCCTAGTGCAAGAAAAGTTGGGAACCCCTGTTATAAGGCATGTGACCATAGGTAGCTTTGGATTTTCTTGATGTTTGAAAACCTTTCCTTGCTGCTGCAGGACGCTATTCTCAAACTGGGACCTCTACCACGGCTGCTGAATGACATCAGCGTCGCCCTGAGGAACCCGCAGCTCCACATGCCTACAAATCACCAGCCAGACCGACCGAAGGACAGACTCTTCTCGCGGCCGTCTTTCAATCGTCTGATGTCCTCTGACTTCCAAAGCCTTATGATGCGTGACTTAAACAGGTATCTTCTGTGGGTTTCCTGTGTTATATATTATTGTTGTTGTCGCTACTACACTTGAAATTGGATTTGCATGTCCTCAAAGGACTGTGAACCAAGAGGGGTACTTCTAATGCTTTTACATTTGATCCCTGCTGTGACTTTATCAAGTCGTAATTGCAAATATGCACCTATTGCACATAAACAGGAATTACAGTTTTACATGGGTGCAATTAACAGTGGCGCATACAAAGGCCAAGAATACACAATAAGTAAGAATTCAGTAGCTCAAAACAAAACACTGGTGTATTTCTAAGAGCATATGCTAATGCTAATGCACCTCTTCAGGCTTTTTAAGTATTTTATCAATCAGTAATTGCCAGCACCATCTGTTCTCAGACTCCCTTACCCAAACCTCTCCTCTGTGTGTTAATTCATTTCAGCACTCAACTATTGTCAAGAGACAGTTGCTCTCATTACAGCTTAACTGTTTAAATAAGAACTCTTTAAGTAAGAGAAAAACAGCCGAAATATCAAAGGACTCCATTGCAGCTATTTTGTGTTTACTACTATATATCACTCCTACCAAGCACTAGTCTGTCGGAACTAAATCTGCAGCCTTAAACGTCTAATTGAATGACTTAAATCCGCTGCAGGCAGGTGTGACAGGACAGAGATCAAACGTCTGGAAATCCAAACCAACACAAGGAACAACACCTGCCGCTCCTCGTAGCTCTAAGCCCAGAGGTATCAGGCTACGAGTGACTGACAGGATGGAGTCGCGCCATCTCCTCACTGGGTCTCCACATGTTTTATTATGCAACAATTCCATAATAAAACGTGTAATTCTTGCATACCATAGAGTACCACAGGTGCATAGGATCAACAACTTTCAACTCAATTGACAGTGCAGAGAATTCTTGGTGTTCTTCACATGTTTCATTATCAATGTATCTATGTATTTTCCCTGTTCATCCTTGGCCACCAAGGAAGTTTTCTTGAGTGCATTTGACCATAAAATATTTTGGTAAAATACATTAAACAGTAAGTGGGACATGGTGACCTAGGGCAGTGGTTTCAAACCTGAGTCAGTACCCAGTTGCGAGATGAATCTAGTGGGTCCTCAGATTTAATGAAATGGGATATTGCGAAATGGAATCAAGTATAAAATATTTGAGACGGTGTTTATAAACCCATCGTTGTAACATATCTTTCTGTTGTGTGTCTGCAGTTCAATAGACATCTCTCGCCTGCCATCCCCGACGACTGGAGTCTCAGCTGTAGAATCCCTCTCATCTAATCTGAACATGAGGCGTCAAGCAGAACGGGACCTCCGCTCGTCATCGAGGGAAGTGTTCTACGTGACCCGCCCGCCGCTGGCTCGATCCAGCCCTGCATACTGCACGAGCAGCTCGGACATCACTGAACCCGATCCAAAGGTACGATGCAGAATAGTCATGCAACTGTTTAATTTCACTCTGGTTCCGTTTCCGATTTATGTTTTAACTATGTTGCTTTTAAAGCCTTCAATTTCATTTAAAGGCTGAAACTGGACTGGAACTGGTTGTGTTTGTGCACTGATTTTTATTTTCAAAAAATTCTTCAATAAAAGATCCAGTGAGGTTAGAGATGGCAAGGTGGCAGGTTTATTAGTATAATACTTTACACATTCAGACAAGATATTAAAGAATAATAAGTCAATAAAAGATCATGGAAGTTAGGTTTAAATAGAATACAACAATGCAGAGATTGGAAAAACCACTGGTCCAGCATAAATACTGTAGCTGTCTAAAGGCATCATAACTATATGGCAGCTAAATGTGTTTAAAAATAGACATTTTAATCCATTTTTAAATGTGTTTTTTTTCTTTGTCATGACCACGGTTTGTATCACTAAATCCAGTCCAAAAAACGCTACAATAAATGTTTTTGTTGTCTCTCTCAGGTCCATAGTGTGAATAAAAGTGTGTCCATGATGGACCTTCAAGACTCTCGTATGAACAGCATTTCCAACCTGAACTCTGTGGGAGACATGCTCACCTCCTCCCAAGCCTCCATCGCCGGCCTGGGCCACAGCTTCGGGAACCTCTGCGGCCCTCTTCGAATGGGAGGGCATATGCCAGCGGGCTCATCGGGCTCCGGTTTGAGGCTTAGCCAGATGGGCCACATAGGGGGTCCC
Source organism: Nannoperca obscura (assembly GCA_036024295.1). NCBI lineage: Eukaryota > Metazoa > Chordata > Actinopteri > Centrarchiformes > Percichthyidae > Nannoperca > Nannoperca obscura. Next base: position 28,792 of record JAVQJL010057795.1, read on the forward strand.
ACCGAATCCATTTCTCAGCAGCAGCAGCAGGCAGCGGCGGCCATGCACTTCCCCCTGTCTTTCCAGAATCCGCTTTTCCATCTGGCCGCCCAAAACTCCCCAGCTCAGTCTCAGCCTCACCCCCCTCCCCTCCTCCTTGCCCCCGAGCCAGAGAACGGCCACCACGACTATCAGCCGGCCTTTGGCAACAATGCTTTCTCCCGGAGTGAGGACTTGTCCGGCCTGCGGTCACAGAGCAGTCTGGTGCAGCCTAGCATTGTCCACTCGCACAGCTACAGCGATGATTTCACCCGGCAGAATCAGAATAATGACTACGCCTGGCACCAGCTGTCACTACAGGTGCAGGTAGGAATCTCTCACTTATCTTCACACTTTAAATGTTACAGAAACAGAGTTTAATATGCAATAAATATAGGAAACAAGATCTGTGTTACCATTTTATCTACACAGGTGACTCCCAGAGTAGTATAAAAGAAACTGTTTGCAATTCAATGTATTCAATTCACTCTTCTGTGGGAATCTAAAATTCTGGGGTTTCTTAAAAGCGGCGGACGGTGAAGTCTGTCTTTTAATACACTGAAACAGTCACCATGGATTGTCTCTCTGCCACTTAATGTGTATAACCTGTAAGAGATCACTTCCATCAGGGCAGAGATTGGTCTCCATATACATGAACATTCACAATGGTACTGTATTAAGAGCACCAACAGGTAGAGAACTTGTTAGGTTGTCCATAAACTCACAATGTTCACACACTGCTATTCTTAAAATAGTGACCTCTAACTAGCTCTCCATCTGTCTGTAATGTATTCATTCCGTTCTAAATGTTTAAACTGGAACGCCTGTTGTGTGTTTATTGCTCGATGCTGGCTGCTGCTTCCTCCAAAATGATCATATAGTTGAATCAACACCTCTCTTAAACAGATTCAACAGAGCCTGAACATTATAACGTTCATGAACGCAGGATTTACTGCACTACTGCTGTATTGAACTGCATTAGTTTTAGCAATGTGTAGCTAATAAACTAGCAACTGATCATCTAAAGTTTTTTTTAAAACAATGGTAGTATCCTCAAGCCTTCTGTCCTCTTTTGGACTATACTCTAATAACACTTATAGTCCCTCATTTTTTCTACTGTTTTCTTTATTTTAGCAATCACTCAAATTCAGTACAACATAGTACGGATGAGTACACAGATGAGGACAGACACAGAATTCATTTTCTTAAAAAGACCTGGATTGTTTTTTTCAATCTTAAACCATATTGCCCAACATACTTTGAGCCTCGTGATTTATTCTTAACACCTTGATTGAGCAACCAAAATGTCTGCATGAATTGCTGAATTCAGATCAAGCCCTGGCAGTTGATTAGATCCTGCTTATACTTGTGTTTTCACTGCGTTCATACTGATAATCAGGTTGCAGGACAAAACTCAGATCCCAGCGGCCCTCTCGTGAGCAGCAGAATATGCAAATCTAACTTTTGAGGGACACTTGTTACGCTACAGACGGCACACTGAGGCAGGATCATTCGCTGGTCTGCTCTGCTGAACTGTGGAGGGTGCTTGACATCAATCATACGGTGTGTCCTTGTTTCAACAGGGCTGGAAACTAGCTGTCGGTCAAAACAGTGCAGAAAAGAGTGTCATAACTGCTGATACTACACACATCATTATATTAAACATACTTTAACCCTCTGTATACTGCAGATCAGACTCAAGTCTCCTGGATATAGATGTTACTGTTTGCACGTTTTGAACAGTTTGAACATTTCCATTATATGCTGATCAACTTTGGAGAAAAGTTATTCTATAGACATACAAAACACATGGGAACCCGCATTATAAACTTTAATTAAACTGTCACTTGTTTGATGTAGTTCAGTAGGAATCATGTATTTTTTTTGGAACAGCTTTTAATAAAACAGAAATCTATGCGGACCTTTTTGAAATGTATGACTTGATGGTGTACTCAGGGGCTGCTGATCTATCACACTGATACATTTACTACAGCATGTCTGTGTTAAAGTGTTTAATGATACTGTCATGTAGTCTTGAGCTATTTCTGTCCTGCTGCGTGGGCCTTTAATGGAACAAACACCACAAGCCTCCTGTTTGGTAATACAGATGCAGTGTCAGGACAGTGTTTCATCTATCTATCCATCCTTCTATCTCTCCATCTTTACAGCAATGCATCAAGATACAGCTCCTGTCCTATCTATTGGTTTATAAAGAAGCACTAACTGGTTTAGGGCCAAAACACATTCCTGACTGTCCAGACCTCTCAGGTCAGCTGGGAGACGTCTGCTCACTGTTCCTGGAGTCAAAATAAAACATTAGCATTCAGTTTTTAAGCACCACATGTCTGAGACAAACCCAGAAAACCTGAGGTCTGCTCCAACTGTGTTTGTTTAACTCAAGGCTCAAAGCTTTCCTGTTTGCCACTGCTAGTTAAATGTAATGCTGTTTTTATTTGGTTTTAGCTTCTTTTTTTATTTTAAGTTTTATATAACCTTTTTTTAAAAATCTTCCTATCATCTGTCTTTTGTATGTTAAGCACTTTGCCTGGTCTTGGTGTTGAAGGGTTGCCTTGCCTATAATCCATCTATACAAGTCACTGTAATGTAATTATAGCATCTTTTCAAATGATTAAGATTTAAAAAAAAAACAGCCATGTGGACTTCCTGCACTGCCTTTGTGTCTTCTTGGATTTTACCACTGGGGGCATCATAGTTGAAATTCTATACCACAATGTCTGTCACCGTATCCTCTCCTCTCCTCTCCTCTCCTCTCAGGAGTCTCTCCAGCAGCAGCACATGATGGGAGTCGCATCTCAGACGCCAACTGGGACAGGCACACCCGCATCTTTGGCCACACCACCTACTACAGTTCACCATGTCCGGCAGACATCCATTGCCGCACCACAACACCTCAAGTCACAGAGGTCCGTTAACACTCCAGCCACCGCCACACCGCCGAAGGTTCGCCCGCAGAGCAGGAACCTCCTCCTCGACTCTTCTGAAACAAACTTCAGTGGCAGTCATCCGAAACAGCGGCAAACTCAGCAGCTACAGCAGCAGCAGCATCAGCAGCAGCTACAACAACAACAACAACAGCAGCAGCAGCAGCAGCAGCAGCAGCAGCAGCAACAACAGCAGCAGCAACAACAGCAACATCAACATCAACATCAACATCAACAGCAACCACAACAACAACAGGACACACAGCTGTCGGTGACAGACAGTCCAGCTCCCGGGCTCCCGTACCAGACGAGCTCCGCCAAAGACAACCAGGGCCCGTCAGCGGTCACAGAGGTGTCAACAGACACGCCCACGAAAAGCACCAAGAAGTCTCAACAGTCACAACTGCAGCCGCCACAGCAGCATCTGCTCAAACCAGGCAATAAACAGGTCAATATAACTACAATCCTTTATTTTAAAATGAGCTCCAAAACGGTGCAGAAAAATATTGTAACTATCCCCACAGGAAGTTCTTTAGTTCCTCACTTTATACAGTATGCCGTCATATTAACTTGTTTTCTGTTATTTGAAATCGGCGTGAGAGAGAAACTGCATTTGGATGCATTTCAAGATACACTTCAGCAAATGTCGAACATCAAGAAATGAACTGAAAGCGTGACGGACCTGTGTTGGTGTTTCAGGGTTCTCAGTCGACCTTGAACACCCCGGCCCTGAACGAACGGACGGTCGCCTGGGTGTCCAACATGCCTCACCTCTCTGCCGACATCGAGAGCCTGCGGCCGGACCGTGAGGGCCAGCTGAAAGAGTACTCCAAGAGCATGGATGAGTCACGACTAGAGAGGGTCAGCACATTTTCTTTTTATGAAATATGCGAGTAAAAATAGTTTCAGTTAAAATATCTTTGATAAGATGAACATGAACTAGCAGCCTTATAGAGTAAGAATAAAAACATTGGTTACTGTATCTTAAAAGGCTCAGGATTAATGGTCTGGCCTGTGTATTCGTCAGCTGATTTAAGGTAACTAAGAAAGAAGTTCATGTACACCAAACCACACTAACTGATGTTAGCGTGCTTACATGAAACAGTTCAGGATGAAGAACTCTGACCTTTGATTTTGAACCCAAAAGCCTTGAATTACAATGTTTTTAGAAAATATTTTGTATTTTAAACTTGTAAGGCCAGATCAACCTGCACGGTGAATACACCTCACACTGCAGGATTACGGGTGCAGGTTTCCATTAATGTGGTCAAATGTCAGTGTTTACTTGCAGGGCACCTGTTTGCTAAAACTAGCAAACAGGTGCAGGTCATGAAAGTGATCCTGGTAAAAAGATCACACACAGTCAATCATACTTGGTCTAGTAAGATGTTAGTGAGCGAGCTGTTCATTACCATTTAATCATAACCATAGACTGAGGCCAACATACTCAGTTTTGACAAACTATTGAGTGGTTTATTGGCAACGCACAATCCGCTGCCTTTTTATTCCAAAACATTTTGGCCACAACGTGCATTTAAAAACTGTTAAGCAGACACACACGAGAACCAAACAAACCTGCCACTGATTTCTACATGTACATGACCTGCACTGAGGTGACACGGTTTCTACCTCTTCTGCCAAAACTATATACCAGAGCTATAACAGACAGTAGTAGTTGCTGTTGTGCATTTGCTATAATGAATCTAATTATATAATATTTAGAAACAGGTTTATGCAGTGCTTATTGAAGACCTTTAAGTCTACCATGATTCCATCACAGCTTTGTCTGCATATTTATCCCACTTGCTGTTTAGCATAACGAGAGCTGTGCAACAGAGCCGTGTCTATATTGACAAAAATCTCTCGTTCAGGAATGTGTCTGAATACCAATGACGGCACAGGTGAAGTGACTTTATTTTTGTTTCAGGTAAAAGAGTACGAAGAAGAGATACATTCCTTGAAGGAGCGGCTGAAGATGTCTCATCGCAAGCTTGAAGAGTACGAGCAGAGGCTCATGTCGCAGGAGCAGCAGACGAGCAAGATCCTGATGCAGTATCAGAACCGCCTGGAAGACAGTGAGCGCCGCCTGAAACAGCAACAAATGGAGAAGGATTGTCAAATCAAAGGCATCATCACCAGGTGATTAGTGTGTCAGGTGGATCTACAGCTGGAAGAAATAAGGGTGTGCCAGTTACTGCTTGGCTTTCTCTATCGCATCAAATGTGTCACTCACAAGTTAATAATTATTGTAAACAAGCTTTATAGCTTTTCTTTTTAATCTAAGCCTAATATCATGATTATATTATATAGAAATGGTGCATTTACCCTGGAGACTGCTTCTCACACTCATGTGACCTGAGGCCTTTACTGTGAAGTGGGATTTGGGGTTAGAGAGGTAACTTCAGGTTTTACTGCTACGACGGTGGTTCACATTTTACCCGTCTAAATCACCATGGTAGCTGCACGCATGTTGGAGATAACGTACAAAAGCACCGCCTAGTGAATAATCAATTCTCTTGGAAAATGGCATCACCGATGGAAAAGAAGTGAGATCGTGAGAGCAACTGTTTTTATATGAGAGAGTTTCTCGTTGGAGGGACTGACTTATCTGTGTCAGCTTCTTGCAAGCAAATTCAAACCTATTTCATTGTGCTTTTGTATCCCGAAATCATCCTGCAACAGAGACTGGCTGAAGAAAGTTTTACTTGTTGTACTTACAAGATATAAATGTAAGCCTGGTTGTAGCAGAAAGAATCTAAAATTGCCATACACGCCATAAAAGTAAATATAGCGGCCGCATTCATTTAATGGAATACTACTGACGGGGCAGTGATATTATCAGCCTGTTAATTTGCGCGTTTACAGTCAGCGATATTCTTTCCAGTTGCCTTTCCTGCATTCAGCAGCTGTGTTGCTTTGAGCCTGGATGGTGTGTTGAAATTCTTCATATTTCTCTCATATTACAGTTTTCTCTTTGTAAAGTATGCCGCTCTGCTGCCAGTACACCTGTCATGTTTGTGATTGGTCATATGCTGCAAACACTGCCCCTTTTTTATATGACGGCGCTCATGGCTTGATTGGGAAACCCTGGGTTGACTTAACAAGTTGATAACAAGCGTTGTGTGACCGCTTAGCATGATCGCTGTTGTTGGGCTAAGTGTGAAGCCAGATAACGAGAAGATATCCTGGGTATGTTGAATTTGCTTCGTAATACAGGCCTCAGGTCAGTCAATGACAATTCACTATTTAACAACAATCAATTCTTTTTTTTTCTCTTTTTTTTTAGTGTAGCACTGCAGCTGTAAAAGTAAATGACTGTGTGCTGCAACAAAACAAAATGAAACACAATTTCAGGGAAAATGTATCTAAACTCTAAGACGTTTTCCAATGAAATGCAACTTGCATGATGTCATGTGTATCCATTTTTAAAGAAATAGTTTGACATTTTGGGCATTACGCTTATTTGCTTTCTTGCTGAGAGTTATATGAGAAGATAGATACTACTCTGAAAGCTGTGCAGTAGCCGGGGGGGCATTTAGCGTAGCTTAGCATAAAGACTGGAAACGGGGAAACATAAAATTACTTCCCCCTAAAACCACAAATAGATGTTTTTACATTTCTGTTTTTGTATGGCTTAAACAAATTAGCTATACCATGTTAATTATTGAGCTTAGTCTTTATGCTAAGATTAACTAATCACCTCTTGGCTTTAGCTCCATATTTAAAAAGGCACCTTTGTTTTCTTGTAAACAAACTGTTTATATTAACATATGAATTTGTATCGGGTTACCTAAGTTCATGCATGGGCACTTTGTGCTAATCTTTATGTTCTACCTGTTTTTATGTGCATTTTCAATCTGCACAATAAAAGAAAAAACTTGACTGGAAATGCAGCAAAGAAAAAAAAAAAACTCATAATATTCCAAAAAAAGGTTCTACTTTTGGCTGGAGGTGGACAAGTTGGTGCATGAATAAAAGGAAATGCCATAAAGTACAATAGAATCAGAGCCAATAAATCATGACACACACAAAGCATTTGAGAGTAAAAACATCAGATCTTTGTGGAACGACGAGCAGGCTGTAAACGTTAAAATGAATACATGAAACAAACAAATGCCACATTTCCATCACATTTTCTACATAGTTTTCCACTCTTTGAGGTTGGACTGGCGCTTTTTGAATTACATCATTTCAGTTGCACCCGGCACGAGTGTATGTCGCGCCGGGTGCAACCAGGTTCCTTTAAACGCAAAGACAAAAGAGTGGTATCAATCTTCTCATCCAACTCTTAGAAAGAAGGCAAATAAGTGCATTTCCCTAAATGTGAAACTATTCCTTTAAATGTAGCTCATTTAAATATCACAATACCAACAACCATACCCATTAGGCTCATACTTAATATAAAACACTTCATAAGGTTAAGCCACAAGTTCATAAGAACTGCTTGTATTTTATTTCAGTATCTTGACTACAAGGGCAAGAATCCAAGCCAGTTTAACTCTGACTGTAGCTACTAAAGGAAAAATACTTGGAGATATTTCATGGAACATAGTGGGGATTCCTACCCAATGAAATGCTTTGTGTATCACTTAAAGTTTATTTCTGAAAGCCAAAGGTTTGTATAACTGGACCTCACATCTCATCTCATTTGGTAGAAAGATCCTTCAGTTAAATGAAACATTTCTTCTTAATACTGATACAGCAGATGGGTGCACACACTCAATTCACAAGTTCTGTTTCTGAACAGCTGAGTTTGAACTGGCCAAATTCTTCTGAAGGCAGTTCAGATTCAGCTTCAGGAAGTTCTGAGGATATCTGATTGTACCCAGGAACATGTCAAGACCTTAATATCATCATATGGCCACATATAGAACACCGGCTTCATAACTCTATTTTTGTCAACCGGTTTGTTTGTGTCTATTTCCCTGTTGTCAGACTCATGGCTGTGGAAGATGAGCTGAGAGGGGGTGCCATTCCTGATATTAAGCCTCGAATCCTCACAGACCAGGTTTGTGCCTGTGTCTACATCTTTTTTTTTTATCACCTATTTGCTAAACCAGTCATGTCCTAGAACAGTTTGCATCATTCTTACATCACATCCAGAGCATTTGCCAAAGCCAGTGCAGGGCAAAAGTTTTCAGCTGTCATACACTTCACCTACTCCCATCGTTCAAAAGTACGTTTATGTCGCATCTAACAACATTTCATCATTTATTGCACACGCCTGAAGGGAGAATGAAAACAGTGCTTAAATTCATGTACAGAGGTTAATCTAGTTTGTCTGTGAAGGAATAGCAAGTCTGAACACTGAAACTGATCATTTACCACAGAACGCATTCATCATTAGAAAGCCTTGACTGTGACTCACTGGCAGCATCACAGTAATTCTGCAGGGCATGGCTTCATGAATGCACCATGTGGGCCGTATCGTGACGCAGGTGAAGAGGCTGCGTGTGGCGTGTTTACGCCGAAATAACTTTTGCTGTCCTTGAAAAACACCTTATTTCAGCTCTCAATGTCAAGAACAAATAGACAAAATTGCCGTCTTTAAAACTCAGACTCAAAGTGTTTCTTCACTGGGTCTGCTGTGAGATTGTAATTGTTTTTACACCAGACTTCTTAAACAAACATGAGTGTGTGATGAGAATGGGTGTCCAAACTCCAACAGCCCAATTTAGAGTCTAGTAAAGCAGTCTCATGTTGACAAAGCAGGATTAGTTTTCAAGCCGTCCTTTTGGCTCAAAATATAGTCATTGCTCTAAAAACAACACTCTGGTGAAATGGAACGTTTAAGTTATCCCATTAAAGAATAATCATAGTTGAGAAGTGCTGTTCCTTCAGATTGGGATAGTCTCATTAATTACTGTGTGTGAATATTAAGATTTAAAGGGATAGCACAACATTTTGGAAAATACATCTATTCGCTTTCTTACCAAGAGTTGGATGAGAAGATCGATACCACTCATGTCTGTACGTTAAATATGTAGCTGGAAGCTAGCAGCCAGTTAGCTTAGCATGAAAACTGGAAATGGGGGGGCTCTGTAAGTTTTAACTTTAATTAGAAATTGTTGGACTATTTCTTGTTTCAGCTGGTTGCCTGCCAGTCACTCCTGTCCAAGAAATTCTTCAGCACATGACACCATGTAAAATAGCAAATTATCAATTTTACACTTTTTTTTTTGTTATGTAGGTAGGCGGATTTTGTTATGTTTGGATGGAGCCAGACTAGCAGTCACCTCCCCTCCCCATTTCCAGCCTTTATGCTAAGCTAACTGGCTGCTGCCTCCAGCTACATATTCACATGCACAAGTGGCGTTATGTTCTCAAACTCATCTAGCAAGAAAGTAAATAAACATTTTTCAAAATATTCCCTTTGAACGTGTGCTGTGATGAAGCTGAGAGAAGCTGTAAATTCCATCTGTTTTCTGTCCCTTCAGTCTATCTGCCAGGGCTATGGTGGCCACCCAGGATCCTGACTGTCAATTCCAAAGTGACCAGAGTTCATGATGGTCACTCGTGTGTAAGAAGACTGATTCAGATCCTCCTACAAAAACCCACGAAGAGAAGCTCTGCAGTGGATCCAGCGGGCTCCCTGGAGGCTTTGTCTCACAATGTTCTTAAAAAAAACAAAACTTTGCACATATTCAAACTTTGCCTGTACCCGAACTTGACAATCAGTTTAGCATGAGGACCAATATGTGCAGTAAATCAAATTAGCACATTTTGACTGAAATATAAGCCAATGCCACCACAATGGCAATACTGAACCCAATGAGTTTCTTTATTTAATTGGAAGAAGCGAGAAGAGATGAGTGGAACACTGGGGATGAAGATGGATTCATGATTTTACCCGCTACAAGCAGCACACTCGCTTCTCACATAAGTGGCTACAGACAAAATGTAGAAAAGGCTTTTAAAAGCACAATACCCCTCTCATGGTGACGCCTGTGATAAACAACAAGCATGTTGTTAAATAATTTGCCATCTATGATCCTCGGATACAGGGCCTCAGCAAAGACCTATATTACTATTTCATTCTGATTCAATCATTTAGTAACATATTTCCACTGCAGAGGTATTTATGCTCACAAAAGGTGATTGTTATGATTTTTTGCATCCTTTGTACTACTACAGCCATCCCATCTGAATAGATGCCAAACAAATCCTACAATCAGCGAACTGCTTCAAATACAATCTAAATCTTCTCGTTACATTTTCCTTCGGCACACAGTGTGAAGCCAAAACAACAGTCTCTTGACTTTTAGTGTATAGAAGTATTACTTAAAGCTACTCAACCTTTTTAATAATGGAAATACTTTACAAAAATAATCTGAGATTATAATGTGTTTTGTTCACTTTGTAATAATATTAATCATAATAAAGACTATATGACATTTCAAAACAGTGATACAAAGTGCTTCATATGTAATTTATAAAGACCTGATATGATAGAAAAAAACATCTGAAAATGTAAGGAGATATTGAATTTAAAGGGGTGCTCAGTTTGTGAAAACAGTTTTATAATGTCTTGTGTGGCTCCGGAGGAGCTTTGTCAAGTTTGCTAAAATAATATTGCTTGGAGACTCCAAATAAATAAAAAAAAGTAGAAAAATCTGTTAGAGATTTTCTTTTTTGTAAAAATATGTAATTGGTTGCATTATATAAAATGTAGGATCCTTTATTTTGGAACTTGACCCATGCTAGGGACCAAGGCCCCATTTACACCTGGTATTAGCATGTGATCTGTATTTAGACACATTATGCATTGCATTTCATTTACAGCTGGTGTTAATCTTCAGATCTCAATATGCAAATGAGATGGTCAGGACAAACAAACAAGGCACATCCCATGCAGAGGGAAGCAGCAGCAACATGGATGAGTGTCATTCATTCCTAAATCACATCTTGCGGGTAAAATAAGCTAGCAGGGAGAGTTGGATTTATCTGACCTTTGTACATGCTCAGCAGATTTCTTCTTTGAAAATAATGTCACACTGTACGGATGGGATTTACACCTGGTTGGGATCCTATCGCAAAGCCTTCGGAGTGTATTTAAACCTTGCATTTACATGTTTTTCCTTATCCTGGTTAGACATCCTGATACAGATCGCAGGTTAATTCCAGGTGTTTATGCGGTCTAATGCTTAAATCTCAAGGTGTAATACTTAATCCCTGGAGTGCCCCCTCTCTCTTTTAGGGAAAACAAAACTATACTACCTTTATTTAATATCGTCTTTAAGACAGGTTATGCCATCACAAATTTTGGAAAGATGATACTGACAGCTGCGTTTCTGAGAAACAGCAGGGCTTCAGCTCATCTCTAGTCAGATTCAAATTAATGCCTGTCTGGACAGTTACATCTGAGAGACGGTGTTGGTCTAAAGCTCGCCGAAACTAACAAAGCCTCAAAAGTAATCAACCTGGAAAATCTAAAGAAAATCATGGTCTGCCATTTTTATTATTTATCTTTTTAGCCTTTTAATGTTTTGTTGTACAGCACTTTGTAACATTGGTTTGAAAAGTGCTGTATAAATACATTTCAATAATTATAAACATGATGTGCAACTGGAAACAAATCATAATATAGCAAGTAGTGAATTACTCATCTGTTGTGTTTAATGTTTCTGAAGCATAGATGTGCAACAGTTCTGCATGTGCTTTTTAAATGCAAGGACGAGTAAGTCAGTTTGTTGTCAAATATTATTCTAATGTACAAAAAAAAAAACTTGGACATGGCTTTCTCATTGGAAGGCATCTTTTTTTTTTTTTTATCACACCTGCTGACTCTTCCATTTTTCTCGCAGAAGAGAGTGGCATTCAGCCCTTTTGCATTATACGACATGGAAGTACTGAGAGAAATGAACAGAAATCGCAGGAACACAACTGATCACAGTGAAAACAACAGAACAAAGAGTTTCCAGGCAGGGATATGTAGTTCATGTGCATAGGATCTGACTGCCTTACAGTCTGTACCACAGGGCCCGAAATCACAATGCCAATACAAAAAAACACTTGTAAACTTTGTATATTAAATGTCCTTTTTTTGTAGTCAGGTGATGAATTAATAAGCTGTGCGTTGGTTAACTCTGTATGTTAGTCAGAATCATTTATATTACAAATTTCATGGTTGATATAATTTATCTTAACCTCTTGCCTTTAAGAAATACTTTTCTTTGGAGATAGTTATACAAAGTTCTATGTTTATGTTACCAGAAATGTATAAAATAGCTTAATGTATATCTATTCTTATATGTAAAATGTATTCAAATCAAGGTTAGGCCTTCAGGCATGTTGAACTTGTGGTAAAAACTGATTCTTATATTATCAACTCTTAATGCTGCAATCCAGAAACTACAGTGCTATGGCGTGACTGCGTTCATGGGATGAGAGCTGAATAATTTCCCAGCATAGCACATTTCTGTTCTGAGGAATAATAAGACAAATTCTCAAAATATCTTGTTTGTTTGTGTAACCAAAATAGCAGTGGTGCTTTCAACAATACTGGATTGCAGTTTTAAGTCATCTTCTTTTGAAATATTTGTTTTATTTCTTTGGCCTGCATTGCAATACAGTATTTTGAAATGTTAATACTAGCACTTCTGTTTTCATTTTATGAGAAGCTGCAATCCATAATCTGAAAAAAAAAATTTTTTATAAAAGACATGAAAACATATGATATGCCCATGTATTCTTGAAAGTCTCTCTGTATTAGCTGCAGTGGTACAGTGTGCTACCTCTGAAATCGTGCCCTCATCTCCCCTCTCTGTTGTAATGTGTTTTCTACCACAACCTGAGAGGATACGTTACTCCATGTGGCTAGAAAACCTCCTTTTGTTTAAGACACAGTGCTAACAAAAGTTATAATTTTCTTTCTAACCAAATGCAGAGTCAGGCTTAATTTTAGTTTGCTTGTTCATTGCTACTTTACGATGTCCTATATATAAAACTTTCGCCATCACAGGGTTTACTATTGTATTTAAGTGCCGTTACTATTACATTCATACAAATCTCCTTTTAATCACAGGATGAGATTGGTCGTGTTCCAGGTATTAGTCAGACTCTCAGGTGTTAGAAGAAACACAGAGATATTGCTAGCAAGAACTTTTGATATCTTCGATGCCAAATGCACAAAAATATTGAAACGCAATCTTTGGCAAGTGACCAATAAACTTAAAAACAACTCAGAAAACATGAAATGAGGTGTCTGTGCTAAGGCGACTACTCTGCTTTTATTTTGGTCGGTTCCTGGGCCTCATCTCATCCATATAAATAGTTTAATTTACACCTTCGCTTGTATTATTTGTTACATAAAAAGAGAGCAAGAGTTGCGTTTCTTGGTCCAAATGAAAAATGTGTGATAAAACTTGAGGAATATTATTGAAGTTACTGTTGAAGTGCTCTATGTTTACAGAATCACAACATTTTAGAGGATGTATGAGCCTTTGTTGACCCAAGGGAGAATAACTGCTGCTTTGCTGCAGCTAAAGCAGGACCTAATAAAATGAAAAGAGATATCTTGTATATTTTGATTAAGGGTATTTAACATCTATCAACATATTTACGTTTCTAAAATGGATGTATAGCATTTTGGAATGAAACAAAGTATTTTTCGTGGCAGCTATCATTCTGCACAATTGATCTACTGTGTCACAAATATATAGTTGGTGGGATTTCTGACTTGAATTGGGCCTACTGGATGTAATACCTTAATTTACTTGACATTTCTTTTGAAATAAGCCATGCCCCATGGATAAGCCATACCCTCCAGTCCCCTGATGTTGTATGGTGGATGTTTAATGTTGGTAGTTTTATTTATAATGGTAGTTATTGTAGGTATGATTGCGCTTGTAATTATTATTATTAATGTAGTATATTTGATTGATATGATTTGTTTTGTTTGAACAAAGGGAATGTATTCATTTTTCAGGTGATTTTTCTGAGTGATTTAAATAAACTAATAAATCCCTAATTGAACATCTTTTATTTTAAGTACCCAAGTGAGCCACTTTTAGCTTTTTACTTTTATTGACTGCATAAATAGTAAGGTTACACTGGTTATACTGAGATATATAAGCATTTGGCTTTGCATTAAATTCTTTAAAGACAGGAAATAGTAATATCTAAAGTAAAGTGTTCGTACGATTTGAAGATTTGTATAGACTATGAGGTATTTAAACTATTTGTGATAAAGACCTAAAGATTGAAGGAGAATCTAGAGAAACAGCCTCACAACATCTTCTGTCTGTCAGTAATTGTGGAGGAGGTGTAAGGTTCATGTCTCGTCTTAATCTCGAATGCTGGCACAGGCAACGGTTTGTGGCAACACCTTTACCAAATCAACTTTATCAGAAGATAATGCCAGCTGTTGTGTTTTCAGCTTGTTCTGCTGCCCCCAAGTGGCCCATACTGTAGGCCCTATACCTATATGTGACGCCATCAGTGTGACCTTCTATTTTGTCCCGAAATACATTGACAGCTGTGATTTTTACATGCCAACAATCACTACTACACAATGTGCCTTCTGCACGCCATTACAGCTTTTTCTCCCACAAACAAATGAAGAGAGACACCACCGAACAATACTCCTTCTCATTCATGTCAACTCACAGCTCTAATGTGTGAGACACCAATCTTCTCATGTCACTCAGCACTACCTGGTTTAGTATGCATTAATTTGATCAGTGGTTGAAGAAGTACTCTGATCTATATACAATACTAAAGTGTAAAAAATGTATTCATTCTCTCTCTCACACACACACATATACATACTAATTTATAATGTGTAAGCATCAATTTAATGATAGCTCAAAGGTGGGGCTAATTACTTCATAAAGTATAATGCATAATTTATTACTTGATTTATATTGTGTATTATTAACCTAAATCTATTATCAAATTAGGTTGTGGAGTAGAGGTATAATGTAGCATAAAATGGAAATACTAAAGTAAAGTACTTGTATCTAAAAATTGTACTTAAGTACAGTACTCGTAATGTCATGTAACGTACTTTCCATCTCTGCATTTGAACAGCTGAGCGGGTCGTGGGATGTCAGCTGCTCTCCATTAGAGATCTGCATGCTGCCAGAGGACTGCAGACAATCACCTGCCTCACACACTGCCCTCTGCAGGAATCACTTTCACTGCTCGTTCAATTTCCTTCTCAGTCACCATCACACTCTGTGTATGCTTATAATGCTAAGCCAACTGTTATATGACTGCAGTGCATGTGAAATATACCTTAAATGGATTCTGGTTTCTTAAACTGATTTGTATTAGCTGTCAAAAACGGTTAATGGAGAAGTAATTTGTGAATTCAGAAACAAGAATACACAGAGAATAACTTATGATTAAGATCAAATTTAGATAAAGTGGTTTTTCAACAACTAAATATACAACTATATAAATCAAACAATCAAATCCAATAACCCAGAACACTGATTTATAGAAGACCTGAAAGATGTAAAATCTGAAAGACATGTATCCATGTTAATGTATGTGGGATCAGTTTGAGCCTCGTTCAGTTTTTAAAGTTGATCAACGACACCATCTTGTGGTGTACTGGGATCACAGAAAGCAGAAGAAGCTGCAGATGAGGATTTTCCATAATATTTGGAGTAGTAAAAAAGAGTAGTTTTACATTTTAATGTTAATTGAAATTACATTTCAGACAGAATTCAGATTTGTATCATTTTATATAGAAAGCTGCAGCAATACATAATTATAATGTATACACAATATTTCTTTCAGATATAGTCTTTCAGCTGATAGTCTTCTGTAGCCTTAAGTATGATATCGTGTTATTTGGCCCTTTACCTAAAACCTTATCTGAACGGCTTTCAAACCCTTAAGACAGAATGACACTTCTAAAGTGGTTTATCCTGATATTTGATAATCTGCCCAACCATCATTAAGACTGTGGCCAACAATTTGGGTGTAATGTTCAAAATGAAAGAAAGGCACTCTTCTTCTAGATTTTCTTCTTCTTTGAATTATGAGTTCTACTACTTTTTCTGATTTGGTGCTTCATCTGAGATCACTGTTGTCCTTAAAGTAACAACATATAAGCTGACTTTTTATTTAAATATATGTTAGTTTGGAGTTAGAAACTTACATGTATTTCCAATATTACTGACATTATATGCATACAGATACATGCTTTATTGCATTAAAGTTTCAGAAAACAGGTACATTCCTAAGAATACAATGGTCTGTCACAGCTGGTGTCTTCATTCAAAGCATCACAGGTGAAGAAAAGACAATAGAGACATAGAAATCCTAGACGATGTGCAAAAACACAATAGAAAAAAAGTGCATGTTAGGACCAATTTTATTTATTCATTTCTATTTAATGCAAATGACAAACGTGGACAAGACAACCACAATCCAGACTAACAGTGAAGCAATATGAATGATTCAAACTGCAGTAGTAAACATTTGTACGTCACTGTACTTCATGTTAATAATACAACAACAAGAAGAAGATGGAAAAGAAAATGACCAGGAGGGACAGCCTGGACATCACAGTTGTAGTTGAATTTCCTTAATTGGAACTTTTATTATGCCTTCATTGAATTAGACTCCAGCCCATTCAGACAGCTAAAACTGTAAAATACAAGAGCCACAAAAGCTTGTGTTTAAGATGCAGCTTATTCACAACAGATCTGAAATATACATATTGTACATCTTTAGAGGAGAAGACAGAATGAAACATACCTTTCCTTATTATGTAAAACTAAAGTATAGGTGTAAAGATTTCGATCACTGTGTTGTGGGTTTTACAGCTTGGACACTACTGTTGGAAGCGATGACAGAGGTGCATACCTCCGTGTGTCACTTTGGGTTGTCTGGCTGTCCATGTTATTGAGTGGAATGGCCAGCTGCCCAGCTTGTCCCGACCCCTCCTCAGAATTAATGCGATACGGCATCTTGGACATAACAGCCCGGCTCAACTTGAAGAGCACATTGTGGAGAGCCACGCGGTATTCTTTTCTCACCAGGCAGTAGATGACAGGGTTGAAGCAGCTGCTGGTGAAAGCCAAGCAGTTGGCCAGAGGGAAAAAGTAGGTTTGAGCCAAGTAGAATGAGGGGCTGAGATCAACGATGTCAAGCTGGATCAGGACGCTCCAAAGTGTGAGGATATTGTACGGGAACCAGCAGGCGCAGAATGAAAGAACCACCACTGCCACAGACTTTGAAATATCAGCCTTTCGCCAAGAGTTGCTCCCCTTCGGTTTATGCCGACAGAGGAAGCGCAGCAGAAGCAGGTAGGAGAGGGTGATGGTGGCGTAGGGCAGCAGAAATCCCAGCACCACTCGCAGGAGCTGGTTTATTCCAAGCCAGGCTGTACCATCTGGGAAACGCAACAGGCACGCTGTGTCATTGCCACTGCCCACATCTCTCAGGTCAGCAAACACAGCTCGGGGCGTCGCTGCTATGAGCGCTCCGGCCCAGATAAAAGCCGTGGCCACGGGAAAAGTGCAAGATCTGCTGCACAGGGAGGCACTGGGTTTGAGGGCAGTGGCCACATAGCAGTAGCGGGTCAAACTCATAGCTGTCAGGAAAAAGCAGCTAGCAAACACATTGAGCCCAGTGAGTAGGGACACAGCCTTGCATGTGGCCAAGCCAAAAGGCCAGCTGTAGTCCAGTGCAATGTCTACGGCCCAAAACGGCAAGGCCAGGGAGAACAGCAATTGAGCCAATGCTAAGTTGAACACAAAGAAATTGATTGTGCCTATGGTGATGGTGCGAGTGGAATACAGCAGGAACATCACTAACAAGTTCCCCAAAACTCCTGCTATAGCTACAACAAAGTAGACCACAGAGATGACTATTCTTAGCCACGGGGATCCATCATCTGGAAGCTCCAGCCCGCTGTCGATGGTCGTATTGCAGAAGATCAGGTGGGAGTTATTACAGGAACTGCAGACACTGCAGCCACTCAGGATGTTCCTGAAGAGCTCGAGTCTTTTCAAGTCAGTTTTTGACATGTTGCTACCTGGAAGGCGAAGGTTAAGGTTGTCCTGCTGTTATTGTGCTTGCCAATAATGGACTAAACATCTAGGTTCTGGTTGTCTGTTTAATAGCTGACAATCATCTATCCCTGCAAGGAAAGAGGAAATGATGATTATTACATAATAGGCGCTGCAGTTTCTGAGTAAATAAGTACATTACATTACAGTACATTATAAAACAAATTACCCTCAAGTGTCACCCACAGTGAGATGATCCAATTTAGATCTCCAAGAACCAAAAACTTCTTTGGGAGGAAATATGACTAAAAAGATTAAGCAATTCGATTTATGTCACCCCATAAAGTGGGAATTTCTTTCAAAAGTCCTCCAGTCCCTTTTTAAAAATAAATATATAATCTACATCTATATAATCTATATAGATCGCCAACTCCAATCAAGTGTGTGAATAAATACTTAGTACTTAGAAATGTCATTATAATCTGCCAGATATGAACTGACGTGTTATTCCTCATTTGGTGACACATAGCAGATAAACCTTTTAAAAAGAAGAGTTTTAGATGCAAAATGAAACAAGCTGGTACATTTTTACAAGAACTTTTCCGATAAGCTTTTATTTCAAGTTCTCATTAGATCTTGGGAGTCATGATTCATCCTTTGAGTCATTTTAATTCTTTATTCTGGCAATTTCTGAGTCCAAAAATGACCAATAATTCAATGTCAACTAAACTTACTATATTTGAGCAAAGAGAAGCAAATAAACTAGTAAAGTTACAGGGTAGACATGCAACAGTAATGAAATCATTTCTTTATTCATTATCACATACTTTATTTATGCAAGTATTTTTCTTTATCATAAATATGTATAAATCACTTGTAGACAACTTGATCTGATAATCTGTTAACTCCAAACAAAACTTTAAACAAAATGTGTCAGATAGTAGTTCAGGGGTATTTTTCTCCTTCAGGATTATATTAAATGTTCATGAATTTCTAAACTTTTGATGAATAAACACTGCAAATAAACAACCAAAGCTAAACTCTTTTAAAGTTTTAATTTAAAGTTGCAGAGATCTACCAGACTGTGGCTGGCTTTTCAACAACAGTCCTCTTTTAGAATAACTACAGTCAAACATAAAACAGTGAGATAAGTATACTCTATGTGCCTGTTTAACCTAATCTATTGAGCTGTTATTATAATTTAACTCAAATGTCTATACATATATTCACAGCTATATGTACAAAACAAAACTCACCTGAATCCCACAGATAGGAGGTAAATTTTCAGCTTTCAGAAGTTTGTTTTCTTGTAGCCACCAGCTCTGCTGCCCAACATAGACTTATTGCAAAGGCGGACAACAACAAGAATGTGGTCACCGACCCTGAATTCATGCTCCACCCCATTAACTGGAATGACATATTTATGTATTTTAAAAGTGAAGTGAAGAAGTGTTTCCGTTTGATTAGATTTTAGTGAAGACACAAATTCACCTTAAGAGACAGATTTTATTTCTCAGATTTCATGTTTCTTAAATCTTTTCTCCTTCCTCCAGTAATCAGACATGTTATTCCTTTATTTTTATGAAATCCCACACAGTTTTCCTTTAAATGGTAAAACTGCCACAGCTGCCACAACTCTTGAATGCATAATGCAGTTTAAACTACATTGAAACAAATCTACTTAAAAACAAGATATAGGGTAGATATTCTCCAAAAAGTATCAGCATGATTTTCCATCACTGTGTATTTTTTATATAAAAAAGGGTTTAACAGCCTCTCTGAGTTTTTGCACCGAAGCTGCAACTAACAAACATATTGATGGTGCTGTTAAAGGCACTTGGATTTTACAGGTGAACAAATGACAAGACTGACAGATAATAAAAGTGTAGCAAAGGCAATTTGTTTGCTTATTTCTATTTATATCTGCGGCTTCAAGATTAGATTGAGCAACAGAGATGACTCTTCATTATAAATTGTTGATAGTGGAAAGAACATCAGCAGTGAATGACTAAATGAAATTAGCTTGGAATAGGCGGAAGAGTTGGGAAGTTGATTAATGCTGGTCTGTCTAAACTGAGCCATCTTCATAAACTAGCTGAGAAAAACATGCAGGGTTCCCCGAGTGTTCATGTTCGTGTCCAGCAACGTTCTGCAGAAACAAACAAATGTCAATTTCCACCTGAATGTTTTCCTCTATGGCACAACTTCACTTTAATCATGTTATACAATGACAGCCTCCTGCACCATGTTTGAAGCTAAACAGATGTTTTGACCGATGAAGATAGATCTACACAGTAGCATTTTAATTAGCTACAAGATCTGCTACTATTTTAGTATCCATCTTTTTCAGCATTGTGCTTTTTAATAGTAACAGTTGGGCTTTGATTTTCATTCACTTTGCACAAACATGAACTTGATATGAGAGTCTGCACACACTTTCAGGAGCTACAGAACCATCACCTGAACGATTATTTGCTTTCTTGCTGAGATTGTCATATCTGCTGGGTCAAAAAAGACCCGAAGACAATCTTTGTATCCGGATGCTTTCTGGCATACAGTTAAACCTTGTATTTTCCCCTTCTTGAGGAACTCTTATCTGGGAAGGTGATGTGTTTATCTAATATATCTTCAAGTTACGCAAAATGCAAAATAAAGATAAATATGGTAATTTTGTGACCCCAGTAGGATCTACTGCAAAACATAACTCAGCTGGTCAGGTGTATATTTTCCGGTGCCTCTTTAATAAATAAATCACATACTTTGATTCATGCTGGCTACACCACCACAGCTTGTGCATTTCTGAGCATTCCCCGAGTTGTGCCCCGGGGAATGGGGAGCTCTGTGAGGCGAGTGAATGAACAGCAGCGCTGTGGCTTTGTCGCCACCCTTTGTGAGAAGAGAATACAACACTCCACTGTGTCAAGAAAAAAAAGAAAGAAGAAATATACCACTCCCTCCTGTACGTTCCCTTTTCTTTTCTCTTCAACTGAGCCCTCTGGTGACAAATGTCTGACCTAACAACAAGTAGCATGAGCCCATTTGCTCTGCGATGGAGGAAGAAGTTGTTCAGGGAATGAATACATCACAACTAACACAAAGCCTTGTCAAATAAGATTATGAACACATGTTAAACTGAATCTAAAAACCAGCCACCTGTTGTGAAACAGAGTGGTCAATAGACTTTGTTTGCCACTACTTTACATTTTGTAAATTACTTTAGTTGCTGTTGCCACTGTTATTGTTATAAATCTTGTTGTAGAACCTTGTAAAATGAAAACCTCATCATGACAGTAAGATTATTAAGTCTATAAAACATGAAACAAAAACTGAATTTGTGCCATTGTAATGATTTTTGCACTGTTTAAATGAACATGTAGCCTAATAGAATGACTAAACATATAAGAGGGAAGAAGTGTTTATTTCCTGACTCTTTGCATTTCCCCAAACACAGCACAAACATTTCTTTGTTGAGCTGTAGCAAAAAGAGGGGATTTTATACTACAAAGGCTGTAACTGTGGATGATTTCCCCTTGATATATTTAACTCGTATGGATGACGCCTCATATTAGCTTCAGATAAAGTTCTGATACATTTTTGCACAGAAGCAGGGCTGTGGATTTCTCCACATTACTTACTTTGAAAGCATCTTAGGAAGGACAAGTATAAACAAGAGAAAGTATTATTGGCCACATCAAGCAGAGACTGTGTTAGTGTTCATATGGGTTGTTCTAAGACAGACTTGACTAAGCCTTTTGTTACCATAAATTTAATGTTGCTGTTTTTACTAATTTAAAAACAGTCACTACTGTATTCTGTAAGACAATATTTAATGATATGTATTATGCATACTTTCTATTCTCTGTATTCTGGTGGCATTGTGGTGTTCATGTTCCTAACTGTACCACTTATGTTCTAAATCCAGATAGAGATATGATGTGAATATTATAGTAATATAAAAAGGGCTTCAAATGATAAACAGTGTAGTGGTCCCATTTTGTATTATTCAGTATGCACATGACACTATAGTGTCTCTACTGTGCTTCTGAACAATATTGCTAATTATATTATTCAGTGACTGGGGAGGAGGGCCCACAAACAAAGCCCCGCCCCCATCCCGCCCCTGATTAATAATCTGAATTAGTCACTAAAGTGTAACTGGCAACTGAATATATTTTAGAGTCCCTATAAAACACAAGGTCGGCTTGTTCAGGTCGAAAGTGCAAACATGCTTTTCCTGTCCTATAACTATAGTTTGAGTGCTGATTTATTTATTTAAACATTTTTATATCGCCATGAGCAGTGACGCGACACAGAAGCAATATCTGTAATGTGGCCTAAAAACCTACAAACTAATTATTTTACTTCCACATCAGGTTTAATTGAATTTATATTAGCGCTTGTGTGAGCAGTGACAACCATCGACCTGATGCCATTGTTGGAGTACATTCGCCTCTGTATTTACGCGACCATTTAATCCCAAGTAAACTAACATTAATCTGAGATAAACGTTGCGCGCGCGCACGTGCGCGCCAACCGGTCACTTCTTCTGTTGCAGTGAACGGGGCAGCCGGAGCCGCGTGCGCGCGGAGATCACTCGCCCTCGTTATTAACGTTAATAACGTTATCTCTCGCGTCACTCACGTCCCCAACGACGACTGCTGCTGCCGCTGCGGTGGAGGAGGGGGACGGGACTGCGGTTCAGGTGCACCGCTGTGATTGAAAGACGTTGAAGTTTTTGACGCGAGCGAGAAGAAAGAGATGAACCGACCGCAGCTGAGCGATGTCGTGCTGCTGCGTCGACAAGTGTTAATCTGTTAAAACGAAGCTCGCCGTCATTTTTTTTTTGTTTTTCTTTTTTTTTTTTACTCGGTGATGGGCTTCCTTCAGGAGCGACCTGCCGCCTTACGCTAACCCCTCTGAGGTAAGGAGTGAAGCTCAACGACGGGGAACTAACAAAAGATAGTGTGTCAGACGGGGAGGACTGTGGTGGCAGTTTGTACGAGCGGGGGTGCTCTGTTTTTGGGGAGTTTGTGTGGGCGAAAGTTAACTACAATATCGGTAGTTGGACGTCAGTTCTAGTA
This sequence comes from Nannoperca obscura, assembly GCA_036024295.1. Lineage (NCBI taxonomy): Eukaryota > Metazoa > Chordata > Actinopteri > Centrarchiformes > Percichthyidae > Nannoperca > Nannoperca obscura. The sequence goes on from JAVQJL010057795.1 coordinate 51,802, forward strand.
AAACACACGGCGCTCAAGTCGTGTGTCATCTGAATCTCGCGCTGGAGCAGCGAGCTACCGGCGAGCTCCCCACACTATCAACATCATTATTAGGCTGTTATTATTATCTTCTTCGCTGCGGCACAGCTGTGAGCAGGCGATCAGCGAATATTGCTAACGCACGCAAACTTGTGGTAAGTGAGTGCAAAACGGGACAGACAACAAGGCTGCCATTGTACCGGATCAGCGCCGGATTAACGGAATTCCTTTTCTCTGCACTGTCTGAATGGCCTCCAGTCTCTCCCTCTCTCTCTGCCTGCCTCCCTCTGTGGGTAAAACATCTTGATTTCTAGCTGCTTTAACCTCTGGCACTTGTTAGAAACTGTGAACAAAAAAAAACCAAACAAACAAAAAAAAAACACACCTCGCAGACAGCAGCAGCCACCAAACCAAAGATGTCAAAGTGAAACGTGGATGTGATGGGACGGTGCTGGCCAGTTGTAGTTATTGTGATCAGGGCTCGTGGCTTAAAAGACTGTGATGAGTAAACAGCAGTAGCGCTGCAGCTAACAGTTATTTTCATTATTGATGAATCACTAAATCCATAAAAAGTCAGAACATAGTGGGAAATACCCGTCACAGTTTCCCACAGCCAAAGATGGCATCTTTAAATTGCTTTTTAAAATTGACCAACAAAGACATTTCATTTACAATTATGTAACAAAGAAAACAGCAGCAAATCCTCACATCTGATAAGCCGCAACCGAATAATGTTTGGCACTTCTGCTTGATAATTGACTGAACCAATCATCAAAATTGGAGGCGATTAAGTTTCTGTCCATCTATTAATCGACTAATTGTTTCATCTTTAGCAAACAGCGTTGCAAGGTGATTCGACTAGCCTTTAAACCCAGGGGGTGCATGGAGTTAATGAGCATGAGGGGACAAATATGTGTCAGATAGGTCTTCGGGGTGTTGTTTGTCTCGGTGATAAAAAGCTGTTGTCTCATGACTGATCATCAGTGTTAGCATTTAAGGATAAAGATTGTTGTGTGGGCTGAAAAAAAAAGTCTTAATAACATCCCACAGACAGACATGATGGAGGTTGTAGCTCTTATAGACAACAAACCAACCTGGATTTTTCCATTTCTTACTCCTCCACCCTCCTTCCATACACTTGCACATCATGCACAACATGCACTATCCCCAGCCACCCCCCCCCCCCCCCCCCTCTGTATGTGGCCAGCCAACATGTGGGGACGTAATCCCAGCTATTAGGGTAATCTCCTCAGTATGACGATCAATAGGGGAGGGTGTGCGACGACTACCAGACAAGAGTAGCGGGGGGACAAAATTTGTGCTAAAGAAAAATTATTTAATCATCCAGATTAGGTCAGGAGGCTGGGGTCTGGACAGGGGCTTGTTGCTGGAAGGGGGGAGGGGTGCAGACAGAGCAGACAGGAAGATGTGAGGGGTAAGGAGGACATCTCCACTTTGGGCTGCTCCCTTGTGTGACAATAGGCTGAAACATTTTGTTTTCCTTAATCTTGAGTAAATGAAAACTGACAAAATGGACAGTGCCAAGCAGATTATGGGATTGCTACAAGAGCGAAGAAAGACAGAAATAGGAAGCCGTACTACTACAAAAACGTGCCTTGCACAAGGGAAGATTGAGGCTATAGAAACATAAAAATCAAGAACAAAAATGATGCTTTTTGGTTTTGCTCTTGATATGTTAAACTCAAAAATAGCTAGATAACGGCCACAACAAATGATATTTTGAGTCTAATAGTCCTGCGAGGTACTTCCAGGAGAGGAAATTGTAAAGGGAGAAAACCCCAGGAGAAATGGGTGATCAAAACAGGACGAAGTCGTGATGCTGTTGTTCCTGCGGATGCATTGTGAGGCAGTTAAAACACAGCATGTGCTGGTGGCTCACATCCAAAATGTCTTGTATATCAACTTCTGTTTTTCAACGACATATGTTTGAAAAAGTCAGATATGATACAGCAGTTATATCAACAAAATTGCTATCTCTACAGTGTGTCATTATTTGCTGAATATACAAAAACATAATTGAATTTACTGTAATTCTAAAGAATTTGACTGTTAAATACCTTGCTTTTACACTTATATCTTTAGGTAAAACTCCTGTTTTGTTCATGTTTACCCTGTCTTCAGCTCACCTGTTAGTTGGAGTTGTTCAATACTTAATACATCATGTTTCAAGCAGTAAAATGGTAACGGGACAATACTTATATAGCGCTTTTCTACCATATCGGACAAAGGGCCTTACGTAAGCCTTACGCTTTAATGTAACGGCGCAGGGTCGCACAGGTCTGCAAAATATGGGGCTCTGCTTCTAAAATAGTGTGTGTGCATACATGTGCACATTATTGCTGAGTGTGCATCCTCCCTTCTGATGTTATAACCTAACAGCAGAGCATACAGATGGACCACATACTGGATTCAGTGCATGGTTAACATATGCTAGCGGTGTTGTCTTTGTCTGTATGGGGTGAGTTGTTCAAGCTACCCCAACCGATATTACACAACTTAAAATGACCACATGTAAACAGATGGGAACGGAAGGGCATTTCAAGCGATAACAAAGGATTTACCTAGTTGCTGTATCATTCCGTGGAAAGAGAAATTATGATCTTTGTTATGTCATTGTTAACTAAATATCTTTGCGCTTTGGTCTGCAAACAAGATATTTTAATATGTCAATTTGGATATTGTAATTTGTATTTTCCACTACTTTCTGGCATTTTACAGAACAAACTATTAATGGGGAAATGTGCAGATTAATCAATATTGAAAATAACTTAGTTGCAGCCATAGATTTTAGTTATGTTAAGATGTGTAAGTACATTCTTTCAAAGTATAATTTATCAGTGCATATCTAATTATTTTATAAAAATGTACTTTTACTGTAGGAAGTACTTGTCCCTGTGATTGTTCAAATACTACTTGTTTTTATGAAGAGTATTGTACTATACAGTAATTTACTGGTTTAATGCAGTGCATCATTCCTCTCTGGTCACAAAGCAACTTTCCTTTGTTAACATTCACCCACCAAAACAAAATATATTAGTGGAAGTATGTATTGAATGGGTTTTGTGATGACTCAGATAGGTTCCTGGAAAATAAAAAAAAGAACTTGCCCTTTAAGTCTCCAGTGGAGGAACTGGAGTGCAAACACCGGCAAAATGTCCAGATGGAAGATGGGACGGATGACTAAGGCGTTCACAGATCCCCTTCTGCTTGGCCCTATTGAGACAGAGGGACGAGATTGGATGGGTCTGAGGGAGTCAGGTTACCATCGGCCCATTCTACTCCAAAAGGAGCGGTGGTGTAAAAGATGCAATACCCCTATAGGAAACCTAATCCAGACCCTGCTGCCAGCTGTCATTCTTTTGCTCTAGGGTAAAATCGCTAAGCAGGTATTGCCTTACCCTTCAATCTTTACTTTAATCATAGCAGGAAATTACACGTGTCGTTCTGTACTACAAAATAAACATCGTCTATGTAATTTGAGCATTTTGATGCCATGCATTGATAAAGATCTACATATGACAAAAGAGCAATTGGCGATGGGATTGCCTCTTAGAAGTACCGGTTGTACTCATGAGATTTTGCGAGAGAAAACGACTAGTTGTTATTTTAAGTTTAAATATTACATTGTGGCATTTGGCTAAAATCAAATCCAGATTATCATCCAAATCGCAGAGGATAAATGTAAACACTCAAATTATTGACTACAACATTATTGCACAGAGGGATATTACACTATGCTTATGTTTGTGAAGAAGTGATTATTGACCGTGTGCTTTCAGAGTATTTCAGTGTAATATTCGTATTAAATTGTTTGAGACCACAGCCAGTCAAAGCTGTTTAAGATGAAAATGGAGCAACGCTGAATTAAGCAATTTCTGTTATTTGATTTACAACGATGCAATGTTAAAGGTTCGACAGATTTAATACTTTATTTCCATGTAATAGCTGAAACAATTACCAGATTTTTAATTATACTTCTGATAACTGAATTACTTTCAAGAAAGTCATTCCAGCCTTTTAAAACTGCTATAATGGGGTTTGTTACTCTTCTGTGATGGTAAACTGAATACCTTTGGATTTTGGACCATTAGTCGAGCAAAACAACAACAAGAAAAGGTATTTAGAAACATCAAATTGGGCTTTGGGAAATTGTGATGGCTATTTTTCACTTTTTCCTAATGTTTTTTTAGACCAAATGATTAACTGCCAAATTGAGAAAAGATAAATAATCATTAGCTGCAGCTCTATTGCCATATCGACCAAACTGATAGGGAATTTGTCTTTAAATTGTGATTGTGAAATGATTGACAAGTCTCTTTCAAAGCCAAAATCAAGAACTCAAACTCAAACTGAAGGTGACATCAGGGTTTCAATCCTGAAATTATAAATCAAGTACGATTATCATGGTCTCATTTTCAAGGTCAAATGAGCAAGATTGTTTTTTAATCTAATCCAATCTCACTTTAATGGTGTGGATAAAGTCAGTTTCCCATCTTTTATATTTGAAGATGTTTTTGGCTTCTAGCTTTGGAGGAGGACCTGGTACCATAACATCCTGTATATTTAATCTCTGTTAATCTGTTGGGTTTTCTTTTGCATTAGCAGCGTCATTTATATTTAGACGAGACTGAAATGAATGACAGTGTCAAAATGTATGCTTGACAGAGGTGGCAGGTAGTGGAAAAGGTGACAAAACTGATAAAGCAAAAGACAGAAAGCAGAGTGATAGAGAGACATAAAGGGGGACAGTCAGAGCGAGTCTGAGCTGACCTTGCCATGATAATCTAATCCCTGTCGAGAGTGCTTTTTTTAGAGAGCAAGTTAATGCCAGCAGATTATACTCCAGTGTCTCCCACACTAGCCAATCCACACTGAAAAGAGAGTGGGTCCATATCCTCAGACCTGCCACAACATGTACATTAACATCAATAGTAGGAGGCAAACTTGCAAGTCATTTTAAAATATCTCTGGAAATCACGTCTTCATCTTTGCCTTTGTGCCTTCAGTGGCATTGTTCAGTTACTTTGTGCTGTCTGCTTTTGGACCCCATGCGACATCTTGTGTATTTTGTATTTATTTATTTTTTGAAGCTGTTCACATCTCCACGACAGGTAGATTCTCTCTCCTCTATCAGTTCCCCTTCCCTGTGTGTGCTTCATAGCACTAAGGGGCATCCATGATAAAAGGCCACTCATTGAGCAGCTCATCTCATGCTATGAAGAGTATGTTGTGTAACAGAGTGTGGAGTAGCACGTGGAGGGGGATGGGCATGAATGTGCACAAGTTTGTCTGTGCGTGTGACTGTTGAGCTTATGGTTGTCTAATCTCTTAGGTACATTAGGCTGTTTGCCCGCAGCAATATGCTGCTTCACGGTTTTTCATGCAATTAAGTCATTCTAGGAACAGTGTTGGTCTTGAGTACAATCTATGAGTCACGTCCAAGTTATACATTAGCACCAGGTTGTGTTCAGGTGTATTAGTATGTCACTGAAATCATATTGTGCTCATTATACTGTCACAATGTACAGCACAGATTGTTGGTGGTGATGGGAGTGACATTACCACCGTCACTTTCTATGGCTCATTTTCTGCTTCTTTTTTTTTTTTAGCACTTTGCTCTAACTAATGATAGCATGTGGTCAGAGAGATATTGTAAGTGTGATCCTTATTTGAATTTTTGTGAACTGAAAATGGACGCTTATTTTGCCTGAATGTTGAGCTTGCTACGGGATAGTCATTAAACATATGTCATCTCATGCATGCACCTGCGAGCGTGTGTTGACTCTACATCTGGAAGGAGTCATCTTCAACTGCATCAGCAGTGAATCAGCAGAGAATACATTTTCTGCATGCGTGCTCCAAAACAGAGATAAGAAACCTATTTTCCCTCCTTTGCTGGAGCATCATTCTGTACAGATGTTCAATAAGGCTGACTGTCTGCTCTTTTATTTGACTTTCAGTGGAAAAATAAGGATTTATGCACATTACAGAAAGTTGCTCAGATGTTATTGGTCCTTTAAGTACAGTATAGGTTCATTTCAGTGTGTTTACGATATTGGATTTAAAATGTTTAAAAACGGATTATTTAAGATTTCTTGGGCGCAATTTACCTTTAAATGCAATTTTTCGACACTATACGACAAGTATTTGTCGTGCTTCATCTTGTTATTCAAAATGCAACATTTAATCGTTGTAAAGGAGTTCTTAAAATTGCACATTTTTAAAGCCAATTGCACATTTTATTTGCATCATTGTCATTGTAACAGACAGCGGTTTTCAACAGAATTTGTTAGTAAATAGATTGACATTCATTTATCCACCACACCTGAAGTGAGTGCAGGATAGAAAGCTTCCAATAAGGGAATGCATACTATGTACAGGGTTGGGAAATTTGCTAGAAAATATAAATTAATTATTAGGCTAAACCTAAAATTACCTACAGTAATCTGTAACCAGCATCATGTTCCACTAGAATATTAGGGATCAATAAAAATCTAGTTTTTTCCCTTCAGTATGCAGTTAAAGGAACTTGACATTGCCATTTTTATAATAGTATTTTCTATAATTATCTAACTGCTGACACGTTTAAAAAAAATACTAACAGTGATTTGATTTTGTGCATGCTTGCATTTCCACAGCAGACAGGTTTTATGAAAGCTAAAAAGAACTTGAAGATAAAAGCATTGATGAAATATCCTCCCTTTGTATTTAGACTATATTTACTTACTTTGTGTGTTAGTTCTGTTTTATGCCTCAGTTGTGTTTGCAGGTGGTGGAAACACACGGGATTATTGGACACAACACAGTAGATGCGAGCTGAGGCTTAGCGAGTGACTATGGCTTTGAACACAAGCATAAGGACAGTCACATGCTATCTCCAGTCAGGGGTATGTTGGCACAGGCGTGTTGCTGGTTGTTGAGAATATTTGGATGGCTTCAGCACATACACACAGGCACATATACATGAACATGTCGTGGGGTTCACACATACTTGCTTCTACCGGTCTACAGTTGCAGAATTTTGCAGATATTAGCTCTAAGTGGACATGTCTTACTTTTGAGGGGAAAAAAAGAAAAGGTATTTGTGGTATTTTGGCGTGTTGGATAGTATCTTGAAAAGTAAATTCAGGGGAAATGCTATTTTCAGATCCCTGCAGGAAATTACACCCACAGTTTCAGTGCAGCAACCAGGCACACACACACACACACACACACACACACACACACACACACACACACACACACACACACACACACACACACACG
>JAVQJL010057801.1:0-12701 GCA_036024295.1 Nannoperca obscura
CTTTCTTGCAAATGCTTTCAATATGCATGGCTTTGTTTCTCTGTTCTTCGGTTCTACATTTAATCAACAAGTTCCCATCTCGAAGAATCTTGGCTAAATCTACTTCTCCTAACTTTTTCCTCAGCTCCCTGGAAATCGCTATAGGGCTTAGACTCACCTGCTCGTCTTCCTTCCTGAATTTAAGTATCATTTTAAATTCCTCTCTGTCCACCTTCCTGCGAATAATCTGAACTATTTTCTTCCAAACTTCTTTTATTGCTCTGGTTGAGAGACGCTCTTAAATCTTCATTTTCTCTGGTTTTAGGACTAGGTCTATTTCGCCCGCCTCCTTTAAAGACCCAGTCCAGTTGTCAGAATCCATACCATCCTCTTCGTCTACTACCTGTGTTGCCAACCAGATCCAGTCACAAACCAGTTTATGCCAACCGCCAAGTCAAAATTTCCCGGCTAACTTGTTTTGTGTTTGATTCGATTCCCTGTCAACAACCACTTCCTACCACCGACCGCCTTCTACAACCCTTCCAACCCCCCAGCACCTTTGACACTTTAATTTTATATAGATACATCCGTTTCCCCTCTCTATCCCACCTATCTTGCCACAGTTAGTTGTTTTTTTCCCCAGAGTATACATTTGATCTCTGCTTTAATGATACACATTTTTCATTTCTATATTTCCTTTCTTTAAAGATAAAATACTTTTATCAAGATCAATGTAAAGTAATGTGTTAGCTTTTTGTTTGCGTTCAAGTCCAGTATCTAGAACTCTTTATTATGGGGAGTGCATTATGATTATACCTTATCACTGTCACGATCTCAAAATATAATACATTTTTACTCCCTTTTTAAAATATATTTAATAACATTTTACAACCACCAACAAGTTAGCCAATCACAGTACAGTAGGGCGAGACGACATAACAGGACACCAACACGGAAGTGAGCTTCATTACAAGCAAGTAACGTAAAAAAGAAAAACTTGGATAACTCAACTTCAGGTATTTGAACACATCACGGCTTATTTGTAAACTTCACCTTCACTTAGAGCGGTCCCAATGGCCCTTCTCTACAAAGTTGGCTGTTGTTTCAAAATGTTGAACGACTTTAGCTTGCTGAATAAATTGTAAGACTTTGGCCTCGTCGATTTAGGCAAGTCATGGGCTAATGTTAGCATTGACACAGCCAGAACTCCGCACAGCTAACAATAGCACGCAAGCTAGCTAACTGGCCAACCGCTACTTTTATTAGCTTCGCTATGAAAACTCTTTCTGACTCAAACGAACAGGTCCACACTTTTGGATCAGACAGCAACACCACTCTGACAACAAGACAAACACTCATATTGTCTATATGAAAATAGGTCTGCTGTAAGAATAAAAAATAAGATCGACAAATGGTATGCCACTCAACGCTTAAGTCTCCGGACCTACAGCACAGTAGTAGCGATCTCCTTGAGTAAATGTCAACATTTTCTGAATATTTGAGTTTGCCTGCATCAGGCTAAAAAGTTGAAAGCTGAAAGTTACTATTGGTATTTCTTCATGTAACTTATTTATTAAGTATGATTGTCAGAGTTAAGTAATATATTTGTTAGTCAAAATGGCATATAGCAATCAGAATAGGTCAGAATGCTATACACTGTACAAGTTAAGTTCCTTCCGTTATTTCGAGTAATACTAGTTGTAGTACTAGCTAGTTTAAAAGTTGTAATAACAGTGTTAGAACTAAAAGTAGGAAAACAGAAACTACCGAGATTTATTTATTGACCAACTTGTACATTTCTATATGCAAAGAACCTTTCTTGGTTTTGATGGTTGAGCCAAATATTGGTTCGACTGTGAACCAGGTTTCTCTATGACTACCACGTGTAATAGTGGTACATTTCTGTTTCTGTCCAAGGAAATTCTCATCATCAATACAATAGGAATGGTCCTACAGCACTAAATATTCCAACATATGTTTCCTTCTTTTGGTCATTGTGTAACTCGTACCAATAATCATCATGCCACAGTAAAAAGCTTGTATGGTCTTGTAAACCTGACACAATTTTTGCTTCCTCCAATATTCAGGCTGGTTTACAAAGAGATCTAATGATGTCGTCAGGTGCTCTCTTTCCAAGTTTGGTGAGCGGCTCCAGGGGAAGCTCCAGCAAGTACCTGGTAGAGTTTCGTGCCGGTAAAATGACTTTGAAGGGGAACGTAGTGACTCCAGACAAACGCAAGGGCACAGTGTACATCCAGCAGTCCGATGACTCCCTGATTCACTTCTGCTGGAAGGACAGGACGTCTGGGAATGTCGATGATGTGAGTACTGTTTAAACTAATTACTGTATTTTTGTTTGCGGCAGTAATGATTTGAGTTGGGTATGTTCTCTTATTTAAACTACAACTGCATATACAAGTAAACAGTGATTCTATTGAAGTGAAATTTTAGGTCTGTGACTGAATAAAATCTAAGACTTAATATGTCAACCACTTTATAAAGAGTCGGTCTATATCTATGAAATAGTGCCCTAAGATAACTTTATGATATGGCGCTTAATAAATAAAACTGAACTAAATTTAATTTAACCTATAAGATCCCTAACTCAGATCTTATTGGTTAAACAGATCAGTCTACTAGAATTCGCCTAGAACTTGTACTTAATGGGTGCAGGATTGCAGTAAACAACTGTGTCGTTTATATGAAAATAATTGGCTAAACCCCAGCGTGACAGAAGTTGTTGCTACCCTCAGACATGTTACACATTCCACAAATACCCCAAAGAAAATGCAGGCAGTGGCAGCACGCCAATGAGAAAATGCTCCTTTTTTCTATTCGTTCTGCATCTGTAGATAGTCATTTTTCTTACAAGCAATGCTGACACATTGAGTCCTGATTTAGCTGGCCTTCCACAGAGCATGCAAGGTGACCGAGAGCTGCAGTTATGTTGTTGCTTCTGTGGTTTTCCCTTCAGTAATTGGTTGGGGATGATTTGTTGTGGCAGAGAAACCTCCATGTTTTCCCCTTCTCTCTCACTCTCTCTTGAATGTCTCATGTTATGCCCTTCCTGCTCCAGGACCTTATCATCTTCCCTGATGACTGTGAATTCAAGAGGGTAAACCAGTGCACCACCGGACGTGTCTACGTGCTGAAGTTCAAGGCTGGATCCAAGAGACTGTTCTTCTGGATGCAGGTGAGCAGAAGATTTTCTTTCTTTTTTTTAAGGGAGAAGAAGTTGTGACAGTCTCTGTGAAAGCATAACATCTGTGTCCATGAATTGTGTGTAGGCAGATGGATGTTCCACAGAGGGAAACTGAGTGTGAGGCAATGAGAGTGATTAGCAGAGAAGGAGAGAGATTGTTACACTCATGATGACAGGGTGTGCAGGGCTGTAATCAGTGTATTTGTCAGGCACCTATTTATAGCTTTTTAATTATTAGCTTTAATATTTATACCCATGAGTAGTTTTTTCCTTTCATCCGCTCCAGTCGGAAGGGATATTTTTAATCAAAGAAATAAGGTTATATCATCCTGTGGACTCATTTTTGTTAATATTTTTGACTTTGGTTAAAATAGACTTTCTTCTTTCCACCAGCCAAAACAGTTGACACACATCTAGTCTCTCTGTTAGTTTTCAGGGATGTGAGACAAAATTACATTTAATTTAAATTTACAGGTTTTAAAAAATGATTAGATCTTTTTGATATCAAACCACATAGGAAATGAGTCTGTTCATTTGGTCTGTGGCGAGTTCAGCTCTGATTTCAAGGAATTCTTGCTTGCCCCATCACCATCAGGAGCCAAAGACTGACAAGGACGATGAGCACTGTCGTAAGGTGAACGAGTACCTGAACAACCCCCCCATTCCTGGAACGGGAGGCAGCGGAGGCGGCAGCGGCCACGAGCTCTCTGCACTCGGAGGCGAGGGAGGCCTGCAAAACCTGCTGGGAAATATGAGCCACAACCAGCTGATGCAGCTGATCGGACCAACAGGACTGGGAGGACTGGGTGAGCAGCACTGGAGATTTCTTTGACATGTGGGAACCTTGACGCTCGCCACAACAGGGGCTCATTAATCTGTTGAGGGAAAGGGAAGTGTTCCAGGAAATAACCGTCAAACACACACTGTCGCACCTGTTTTGTCACATCGTGTCTTCTCTAGGTGATCTTTGTTAGCTGTGACAGCGGTTACCTTCAAGTTCACATGCTAAATGTATGGTTTTTAAAACCAAATTGCACGTACAATAGTTACAAATGGCCTGCAGTATAAAGGCCGGGGGGTGTAAATAAGACACTGAAGGTACATTAAGGGGCATTCATTGTAACTCTTGATGAAAAAGCCTATACTATGTTAAGAGTAGAATTACAGCCTCACTGCTGTTGAGTTTGTTCAGCCCAGTGTTATAAAATCTAACATGTAGTTTTTTAAATTAAAATATGATTATCTGTGCTAAGACATACATTTCTTATCCAGCATGTCCTGTAGTAATTAGACCAATATGACACATTGCTTTAAAAAGTAGAGGTACATATTTTCATTTTGAGAAAAATTACAAAAGTAAAGAAAGTAAATGTTGAAATTTCATTTTAACAGATGTTTTCCCCTGTGCTCTCTTTCTTACATGCTCAGCCAGGATTTGTTTCTTTTAATCAACATGAAGTGAAGTAAAGATCACACCCAGTCTGTTTAAATAAGAATCAGAGATCAATTTGGACCCTTTTTGATTTCTTTGTGTTTGTCTAAGGAGGTCTGGGAGCTCTAGCAGGACCTGGACTCGCCAACTTGCTGGGCAGTGGAGGACCAGCCACCAGCAGCTCCTCATCCAGGTGAGCCAGAACACGACATACACATTACCACATTCATAACTGTATGTAGAACATGGTGTATGAAAAATAGGATAAATGACTACAAAATGTATATCTCCCCTCCTTCTCAGCTCTCGTAGCCAATCAGCAGCAGCCACTCCTGCTGCTGCTGCCCCCAGACTGAGCTCCACTCAGGCCCCCCACACCCCTGTGACTCCTGCTGCCTCAGCTGTCTCCCCCACTAGTGTTGCTCCCTCTACACCAGGTACATGAAGCACAGCGCTGTCATCATGTGTCATCTGCCAGTCAAAAATCACTGTTCTTATTAGATGCCCTCAAGGGTTACTTACTGTTTACTGTGTAATCTTTAGAGCATTCTTTCTGTTCATGCGTCCATTAGTAGTTAAATACATCACTTCCTGTTAATCAGTAGAAAGTTACCTTGTTTTCTCATTTTCTGCAGATTGACACATTTCTTCATGCTGTATTGATGTTGAATGAATCTGGTGTAGATCTGATTCCATACAGTCGGTTTCAGTTTCTCCCATGTTAATGCGGAGATCTTGTCTGGTACACATCGTATGTACAGACTATAAATGATAACTAATCACAAGGTTTTAACACCCCTATACCGTGGCCCCTTCAATCAGTCAAATTGCTTTCTCTCACAGGTGTCGTGCCTCCTTTCAACAGAAAATGTGACATTTTGAACGTAGATGTCATTTCATGGGGCCTTTTTTAATGAAGGAGCATCCAGTGTTTCATTTTCAACACCTTGTTTACTCTTTGCATTCACACATGCTTGTTTGCCTCATTTGCAGCCTCAGCTCAAACCCTGGTGGTCCCAGCCTCCGTCGTAAGCCCTGCCTCCCACCAGCCCATCCAGCTCAGTGACCTTCAAAGCATCCTCGCCACCATGAACGTGCCAGCCTCGGCTGCTGCTCAGGGATCAGCGGGTGAGTGGCAGACAATTGAACGTAGGGTAGCAGTCTTGGTATGGTACTGATCTAGGACTGCATCAATGCCTAGTCTGAATACCAGCATCAGCTAAAGGAAGAAGACAGAGGAGAAGCCAAGAATATAAATATGGTCAATAAAATAATAAAAGGGAGGGAGGATAAAGTAAATCCAGTACTTGATTAAAGATGACTAACAGGACTCCTCTCCTGTTCTGTAGTGGACCTAGCGAGTGTTTGCACCCCCGAGATGATGGCTCCCATCCTGACTAATGCTGAGGTCCAGCAGAGGCTCTTACCCTTTCTCCCAAGCGGAGAAAGTTTACTGCAGAGCGCTGACGAGATCCAGAACACAATCAACTCACCTCAGTTCCAGCAGGTAAACAGAAACATAAAGGAGCCCCAAAGAAACACTTAGGTTCTACTTCTCCCTAGACGTGTGTCTCGACTAGCATTTAAGTGAAGTGAAGGAAATAATGGCTGATGGAGTGACAACATGTGCAAAAGCAGATTTATAGAAATATGGTCTTTTTAATTGAGAAACACAACAATAATACTTTTTTATTATGCACTAATGAACACACTATATACCCAAACCCGATCAGCTAAATACGGTGTGTTCACAAGCTCTTGCTTGACTCAATGCACCTGGCTGAGGCTAACTAGCTGTGTGTAGAGCACAAGGAGATGGAATATATGTTGCTGGTTGCTGTGCATGTGTTTAATAGCTGCAGATTGATATCAGACAGTGTTGAATAAACCCAGTGACCGTGACTCCTCCCTCCTTCAGGCCATGAGTATGTTCAGCAGTGCCTTGGCCTCCGGGCAGCTCGGCCCTCTCTTGACTCAGTTTGGTTTGCCGGCAGAAGCTGTGGACGCCGCCAACAGAGGAGGTGAGACACACACACACACACACACACACACACACACACACACACAAGCAGTGTTTTTGAACAGAAGTAAGGCACTAAGAAACTAAAGTTGTTTCCACTGTATCTGAAATACTGGGAATATCTAGATATATTCTATATTTCTCAATAGTCAACAAATTCCATGAAAAAAAAAACTACCAACAAGGGATAGATCCTAGCAAGTACTTTGTATCACAGACTGATATATCTTCTTCCTCTGTGCCATTGAGCTCCATTGTTGTCCAAAAACGATTAAAAACACATGAGCCTCACTGTGAATTATGAACAATTACAGTGACTGATAAAACGTTACTGTTAATGTAAGATAGACTTGAGAATGTGCAGTTTATCTAGAAATGTATATAAATTAGTTTTTGTATCCTTGTCAGATGTGGAAGCGTTTGCCAGAGCCATGCAGGGCAGTAAAGGAGACGCCAAAGAGAAGAAAGAGGACGACGAGGACATGAGTCTGGATTAGAGCTCCCACTGCTCAACCCAGTCTCAGTAAAAGTCTCTGATTCCTTTTCTGTTCTTTACTTTTTCTTTAACCTCCACCTTTAAGGTTGTCGTACACTTTCCATACCAAAGGCGACACTGGTCCTACTCAGGATGAACAGCACACAGCTGTGACCACCATGTAGACGCTTTGAGCTAACCGTGTTTATTAACAGCTCTGTTTTGTACTATTGATCAGAGCTTTTACTCTCAAAGGAGAGAGCTTTTACTCTGAAAGGAGAGAGTTTATGAAACGGGGGGCTGTATTGGGATTGAGCCTTAAGTTTGTTTTCTTTGTGTTGCAGCCTGCGTGAGTGCTGATGCTCTCAGGCTTTTTTCTCATTTACTCTTGATAATAAATAAAAACAAGCAAACAGTGAAGAGTATGATTTGTATGAAAAACAACTTTATTTTGAAATACAATTACAACACATGGGGGCTGGGAGTGAGGGTGAGGGACAGCTTATTCTTTCAGTGAGAAGTTTTTTCTTTTAAAAAGTGGTTATTATATTACATACAAGCTTCACACTCACATGTTTACATACAGACGGAATAAGAGATGGGAAACGCAGCCTGAAACCTGGACAGGAGCTGACAGGTGGGAGCGTTCACGTCATCTGACAACTCAAGACTGACGATTACAGAGTTGGATGTGTGAGGGTGTCAAAATACTAAGACAATATAAAAGTATAAATTACATTTTGGTTTAATTGATATACATTAGACCTCAATTTAAAAAAAAGTCTATTCCATAGCACAGAATTTAACGAGCTCATATCTCCTTTTTTCAGTTAAATTTTAAATTAGTTTGTGTTTTAGACTTATTTACCTGTGATGATCCCAAAAGTGCAGCCCTAGCCCCTGTTTACAGGTAACATTGCCCATCTGCGCTGCCTGAGAACGTTGCTCTATACATTAAAGTGTTCACAGTGTACCGACTCAGTAGGTATTGTTAACAGTCTCTGCTAGAGATGGACGATAAACAGCTGTAGACATCATAGACTTCACTGCAGATGCAGGAAATTCGGGGCCAAAGGGTGGAAAGGATTAACATTTTTCAGAAGAATCAAGCTGTGTTGGCTTTATTTACATTATTTTTATGATTCCAGAGTTGTATCGGTGCATCTCTACGTGCAGACACTGTTGTAGTAAAATAGAAAATATAAATTTTTCTGAAAATAGAAAATAAATATGAATATATATATTTTAAATTAGATACAGTAACATGACACCCACCACCAGTAATTTTCAGTTGGGGAATGTGAGGACAAGACTGCTGGATCTAGATGTGTGGGCAGCCCTGCGTCCCCACAGCTCCGTGCACAGAGAGCAGTTTTGACAACATGGCAGGTGTGTGGTTGACTATCGCTTGGCGGATGCAGCCCTGGAAGGCTGGCAGGTCGGCAGGTAGACCAGGAACTGTGACGCCACCTGGTGGACAGAGAGAGACGACATGTTACAGAGAACAGGAGAGAGAAGCTACTAGCTTAACCAAATTCGTCAAACCCCACTTGTGTTGAAAAGATTTTTAGGACATCGCCTGGAGCTCTGAAAAATTGTGATGGGCATTTAAAAAAAAACAAAAAAACTTACTTTTGGTGTGTTCCTCGTGGAAAACTACTTTAATGTTCAACATGAGAAATAATTACTGAAGACCGAAACAAGATCAGGAGAAGGAACATGATTCTGAACTCACGGGGCACCCCTCCAAGGTAAACAGTCTCTTTGGCCCCTGCAGAGCGGCTCTGTTTGGGACCGATGCTGTGCTCCCTGGCTGCATCAACATGGAGCTGCAGGACGTTGTTCTTCTTCACCACTGGAGACATGCACACAACAGAACCTCATCATATCTCAGCGTCACGACAGAACAACACAGTGAACCATTTGTTGACGTCAACTCACCTGTAATTGTGTGCCAGCGTCCATTACACAGAGGTTCTTCAGGAGTGAAGGAGGTAGAGAAGTCACCTTTGCCACTGTTCAATGAAACAGTCACCTACACACAAACACACCATCAATTTCAGCTTTCTTTTTATTTTTTATTTTATAATTGGATAAAACCAAAGTCATTAAAACCCCTCACTGCCACGGCCTCACCTCTCCCTGGCTGAGGACCAAACTCAGGTGTTGGTCAGCTGATGTCCCAGCATGCAACAGCAGCCCAGAGTCTGAGACGGGCCGAACCTCCAACTGGATTTCCAGATCCCGACCCAGAACTAAGTACTCATCTGCAGGGAGAGAGGGCCTTCAGTCAGGACATAACAGCACAGCAAATAAAAAATCACAGAAGATTGACAGTAACTACCTATTGCGATGTGTCCTCCCTGTCCAGAGAAGTACACTCCGGGCTGTAGAGGACTCTGGAAGCAAGGCACCGCCCCCTGGCTGTGAGCGGGGCTTCCTGCAGGGGCTTCGTTCAGAGCCAGATCCCTGACACAACCGACGAAACCACCAGAGCCCGGGTCCTGAGTGACACACAGAACGGCAGAATAGATGTGTGATGAAGGGGCTTTTTGTCTTGGACGGAGAGTATCTCACGTTCAGATATGAACTCTTTTTGGTTATATGATTAAAAGAAAATTAATAGTAATAATATAATATAATCTATAGTCTGGATGTTTTACTGTCAGTGAGGCCGGGACTCCTCCGACATATAAAGGCCTGATAACACGGGTCCGGTCTCCCCCGGGGATCCTCTTAGACTGAGCGCTGATGCCGTCCACTATCAGACTGATCTTCTCTCCTTCACGCTTTATAAACACCTGAAGTGACATAAAGACAGTTTAGGTATGCAGATGAATCAGACCGTGTGAGGTGCAACAAAGCTATTGAAGGATGGGTGTTAATGTGTTAATTTGGTACAGGCTCTGTCTGAGTGATATGTACAACCCTGACAGAGTAAGTGTATCCATCATCAAACGTTTACACTTTTATTCCATTGTTTCAATTATGAGATGAAAACAGAAGGCAGTCTGTTGCTAAATGTCACATAGATCCGCACAGAGTCACTTCCTGTGTATCCCAATCACGTGATGATGGTGTGCGACCTCACCGTGTGCCACTGGTTGTCGTTGTACTTCTTGCGGCTGCGCAGGCTGACCTTCCTCTTTCCTCCATCCAACAGCAGCAGGTGGCCGCCGGACACGCTGAGCGACATCACAGGCCCGCGCTGCCTGCCAGCTGCGTACAGCACCAAACCATCAGAGGAGTTGATCCTCACCGCCATGGAGATGTGAGGCCTGCAGAGAGAGAGAGGGGGATAAAATACATTTTAAAGCTGAATTGATTCACTTTATGGCCACATGAGCACAGAAGAACTTAACAAAATGCTTATAATCTTAGTTTAGCATGTTAGCATGCTAACTTTGCTAATTAGCATTACACAAAGTCTGCTGAGGCCGACAGGAATGTTACTAGTGTTGCAGAAATTTCTGTTCGGCACATGAATATATTGGCCTGATGATGGCGCTACAGGAAATGTCAAAGATATTAAAATTCATCCTGAAGCAGACATGACAATGATAGTTTCATGACAATCCAACCAATAGGTGTTGAGATATTTCATTCTGGAACAATGTCAAACTCATGGCTAATTAAAAGATACTAAATAAATTCAGCAGTTTAACAAAAACAGCAAAACGCAGAGCGAATCTGTGGCCGATGGTTTTTCCAGCAGGGGGGAAACTTCATTTACAGTTTGTGTTCACACTCACATTGAGCTGAGCGAGCTGGGCAGAGAGTCGTATCTCTGGTAGCTGTGTGAGGAGCCGCTGAAGTGTGTCGCTCCGGCCTCTTGGTCTGACAGCTCTGCCGAACAGGACTCCCTGGTGTTACGACTGCGAGACCCAGACGGCTTCTTGTGCTTTCCCTGAAAGAGAGAGATCATTTATTGTGTTGATTGCTGGGTACAGAGGTTCACTGTTTGTGGGAACAGCCGAATATGTTGTGCGTGTGTGTACCTTGGGTTTGTTGCTGTGTTTGGGCTGCGCAGCGACGATCTGCTGAGGTTTTTTGGCAGCGGGACAGTTCAGGGGAACGTTGAAGTTGCCGTTAGCTTTCAGCAGGTCCGAAACCATCTGAGGACGCGATTCCCTGACGATAGGAGACATACACACATTTTAAACAAAAAATATTACAGCAGATTTGAACATATCAGTACATTAACTCTCTCTGTCTTTCAACTCAAAACTCCTGCTTACAACAGGGCTTCTACAGTCCTAGGAAAGTCTTTAAAAGCAATGAATTCAGTTCCCCAAAAAAGTCTTACATTTACAAAGGTTTAAATATTTTTTTCTTACCTGCTGTAGATGGTTAACATGAATGATACTGTTATAATATATAAATTCCTTTTTTGTGGAGTTTCAGTCAGCTCCATCAGAACTGTAGCAACTGCCATTTATCTGGGTCCAAGTCATGTTAATTAATTACTATGTATTATTATATTATATTAATATTAGTGTTACATACAGCTGGGAAGTACTGGAAATAATGTGACAAATTCATACAGCATTTTTGTCCCTACTGGGTTTCTGTCACTCTTTGACCGATATGACAATGAACAAGGTACTGAATTGCATTCTACGTAGTATTATAAAGGTCTTTAAAAGTCTCACATGTAACCTGTATTTAGTATATATCAATAGTATAAATGTAGGAAAGTCTGCCATTAAAAAGATAAGGAATAAAACTTGAGTCAGATACCTGTTTTAATTTCACCTGCAACAAAGATGATTTCCCTGTTTGCTGACATTATATCAACGTTTTGGACTGAACTGTGTTGCCCTGCTCGTCTCACCTCCTGACGAAGACATTGCTGATGCATCCCGTGAGGTTGGTGAGGGTTGATGAGGGCATTCCTCCCAGGAAGGTGCTTCCCTCTGTGGTGGTCACAGAAGGCCCCCTGCCCAGCTGGATGCCCTCCTTTGCTCTCTCCAGCACGTCGTCCATGTACACACGCATCCTGGAGGGCGTGCAATCAACACAGTCAGCACGCAGATTCAACCATTTGAAAGGTGCTTGCTGGTTCTTTACATCTGTACCAAATGGCAGCATGTTGACATTTGGAGAAAAAGAGACCTGAGAACCATATGGGGCTGTACAGAACTTATCATCCTACCCGCTGATGTTGTTGAAGATAGCAACGTAGTGGCTGTTGTTGTCGTTGTACGTATTCTGCGTCTTAATCTCACTGTTGCCAACTCTCACCGTGACGTAGCCCTCGTTCAAAAACACCTGACACACTCCTTCCTGTACACACACATACGACAGGTAAGGTGTGTGTGAGACACAACATGCATGACAGAGGAAGATATCATGGAAAATACTTAGAGCATGGGTCCCCAAACTTTTTCCTGTGAGGGCCACATAACTTTTCCCTTCTCTGATGGGGGCCGGGGTCAGTTTGTAACAGAAAAAGTGTGATGATCGCAGGGGTGCCTAAACGTAAACATTTATTGTTTTCCAGAAAGCCACACATAACCAAATATTAATAACCCTTTCCGGGATCTTCACAGAAAAAAAAGTCAGGAAATAAATAATAACCAAATAACCCTCT